>JBAIZL010000002.1:106776886-106931886 GCA_036971475.1 Prosapia bicincta | reverse complement strand
CGTCTCCTGCTGGCCCAATATAATCTACAACCTCGGGAGCTACGAAATCCCTTAATCTATGACTGGCTGACGGTGTAATCAACCTTTGTTACTACCAAATAGTGAAAAATAATTTTTTTTAAATTGAAAGTTCTAAAAATCACTTTGTATAACCTAACTTTCTGCACTCTCAAGTCAGTTTTGTGGATGTTTGTTACATTTTCCCTTTTCATTCAATCATAGACGTATTTGATCCTTTAAATTATGAATTCGTATTACATGTATTTATTACAGTTGAGTTATTTAATTTTATAATTATTTAGCCTTATATTTATTATATAATACACGCTTGTTGTTTCACACAAACCTTATTCTTCAAAAAAAAAAAAAAACTAGATAAAAAAATTAACAATAAGCAATTTTACTATTATCAGTACATGTCCTTTAATACAGTGATAAAGCCTGTATATGTGTTTAGATAACTATTAAAGTGAATAAACTTGAAAGGTTATGTTTTCAGACATATTTTAAAATAGTAAAACTACGGATAAGAAAATGTATAAGTGGGAAACAAGATATTTCCAATGCTTTTGCGAAAGTGAAAAACATCATTTCGAAGGTAACAAAATGAAAAACGAGTTATTCTTTACTTCCAAATTCTGAAAAAGCTAAAATTTTGTATTTAGAAATTGCTCGAGGCGAGTAATACACAAGTGCTTATGTATTATTTATCAATTAAATTATAATTTAATTGAATTAATTTATAATTAATTATCAACTCTCGAATTATCCAAACTCTCTCCCTATCTATGTTTCTTCTTCTATACATTTTAATTTTGACAATCAATAGCAATATTACGTTTGTCTCCATATTGAACTTGAGCTATAGTCATGTATACACTTTGATACTAAATGCACACTTGCCTAGAGTTTGAATGAGGACCTATGCTTGTTTCGACAGATGGGTTCTATTCTTAAAACCGAAACTGCACATATATAAAGGGTATAAATTTATTTTAAACTACGCTCATTATCTTTAACATCTGACCACTTCCTCCTTCGCCACTTGAGTCTACAAGATATTCTGAGATACTGTGTGGAGAGTACACAATTATAAGGCCTCTATTATGTTCCTATACATCTTAATATTCTTTAAAATGGAGTTATTTTAGCGGAACTGCCAACTCCCCCTCGCAAATCCTTCCTTGTAACTATCACGTAATATATTCACAATACTGTTTGGCACATCTGCATTTTTAAGGCGTCTATATTGTCAATCATCATCCAATCTTCTTTAAAATGCAGATATTTTAGTGCGACTCCCCACTCTAGATATCTGTTCACACATCTGAGAAGCTTATTTTCTCTCACTCTCGTCATACAAGATAACATTTTGTATTCTAAACAACATACCGACTGGTAATTCCACATTTCTAATCAATTCCTGTTTTTTATAATTAATTTTAAACAAGTAATATAAACAAACATTTTTTTAATGTCACTTCCTACCAAGGTCAACAAAGAGCAATTAAATTTCAGTTACATTTTATTAAATAATTGCAAATTAATATAAATAAAGTAACATAACCTTAAATAGCTGTTCAACCACATAACCTAAAACCTAAAATCAGCTGTTTTATGAAGTCATATGTTAGCACTTATTGTAAAGTTTTTCTCCCACACAAAATTTAAATGATTTAATTTAGTTAATGAATTTTTATTTGGAAAAAACTGTATTAACATCAATTCTCATCCACTACAATTTTTCTTTTAATGTATTTGAACTTGAATGGACAAATAAAAGTATTTTATTAACGATTGAAAATTTCAACAAGATATATATGAGGAGAATGTGAACTAATAGAAAGAATGGAAAAATTATTTGTATATTCTTTCACATTTAACTTTGTAAAAAATATGTTTAAATAAATAAAACCTCTAAACCACAAGTAACATTTATTTAAACCTTATGTACATTTCGATTGCCCAGCAATCATCTTCAGATGTATTTAAAAAATACAACCTGTATTTTTTAAATACCTCTGAAGATGATTGCTGGGCAATCGAAATGTACATAAGGTTTAAATAAATGTTACTTGTGGTTTAGAGGTTTTATTTATTTAAAAATAAACATTACGCCACAGTTGCTTCATACAGTTGTAAAAAATACTTTGTTTTTCACGATACTCAGGACTATAGAAATTTATTTCTGGGTACGTACGACGGAACGAAGTTTCCACGGTCGTAGCCAGTGTTGGGGAGGGAAGTGACGTTTAAAGAGTTCACGATAAGACGAGCTCAAACACGTTAGACAAAAACAGCATATTCACTCAAGTGACCCATATTACCATGTTCTTATCTGCGTTTAAAAACCACTAAACTTTGTATAGTTTCGAGGGTAGTAATACTCGCCCCTCACGGCCCCGAGGATATGTACCTGCTGTGAGGGAACTTTAAGGCACTTAACATCCTCCAAGAATGGTGGAATAATTGTTTACAACTAACACTATAAAGTCAGTGCAACGGAATAATCATATAGTAGGGTGGCAAATACAAGTGACACATACAAGTAGGGAGACAAAAGTTAATTCCTTTAGTTCATTTTCCAATAATGAAGAGTACTGCTACAATCATTTTTTATGTAGAGTATAAAACCATAACTTACAGGTACCTGAAATAAGGAATAAAGTTATTAAATTTTCGCAATGTGATTAAATTTGACTAGCTAAATAGAGGATTAGCAATCATGTGGTGGTGAGGTAGGAGGGGAATTATATTGCGTATTGGAATATGACGATGTGGTAAGAAATCATATTTGGGTGGGCTGTGAATGGAGGAACATTGTGGGCAGATCCATAAGTCTTGGATGTCTATAATAGGAACAGAGGTCAACTTTAAATGGAAGATGGCAGGTCGTAAATGGCGTGAAACACGGATTAAAGATGTAGCGGGGGTAGGTCACGTTGGTGCGGACAGATTATGCAACACATTATCGTGTGCCACGGAGTAGATGAATCATAATCTGTGTGTGTGTGTGTGTGTGTGTGAATATTACGTTTATCTACGCAAACGGTTTTGCTCTTAAAATCAATTACAACCCCATTCAATAGGAACGTTTGTCTGCCCATAAACCCCTTACGCACAAAATGGACGCCTTAATTACTATAAAAGTGATCATCACGTCCTCAAAATAAATTTGTTTCCATTGTTGCCGCAACTGTACAGTTCCGTACACGAACTTGGTGAAGAGTCGGTGAGCTGTGCAGGTATAAATTGTCGAGCGGCCTGTGTCCAAGATATTGCCTACTTACCTCGATGTGGTTTCCATTCTGAGTTGAGGACGACTACTGTACACGGTGAAACAGGCCACACTGATAAAACCTAAGGAGGTCGTCGACTTGTTGAATGGGCACGTAGGTCGCATTGCAGTCTCTCAAATCTGTATCCAATCGTCATCACATGTCATTGACACGTCTGAGCAATGCGTCGAATGTCTCGGAAACGTCTCGCTATTTCCGTTGAGCAACACCAATGCTCTCTACAGGAAGTTAGTAGAAGCAATCATAAACAGTTGCTAATCATATCAAGACATTTGTAAACTAGTTAAAAGCATGATGATTCAACTTCCAAAAGACATATAAATGATGCAGGAACAGTCAGTGAGACGCGAATATCGATATCAAATTTGAATCACTCATTTGAAAACCTAAAAAGAAATCGTTATATTGAAATGTTAACCATATTTTTTACCTTATTGGAAACAATCTCGTATTTTTAGGTGTGTAACGGTACTGTTTTAATGAAATTAGGATATATATTTAGTCATAATTCAACTATGACTAAATTCAGCAATTGAGATGGTTAAAAACTGTAGATTTACAATTTAAACAAAAATGGAGATAATGTTTCCACAATAGCAACTTTTAAATAATAATAGAATTGTTTATTACAACTAATTAACATCAGACCTACTAATACAAATTATAATAATTACTGCATATAATTATTGGTAAATTTATTTATTTATAATATTAATTATAACAATCTACATTCAACTACTTGGAAAACACTGCAAAAGCTTACTTATATTTTCAAAACAAACAAAAAAACAGAGAAATGAAAAGAAAAAAGTTATTTCACGAAATACCTTCATAACTAATGATGATGTAGTTCGCCATTATATTTAAACGTTTTTCATCGTCGAGTTTAGCGCCCCTTGAGGTACTCCAGTCCCAACAAATGCAACAAGCTACTTCAGTCATACGCTTAGCTTCTGCGCCGTGAAGTAGGCCTACCTCTATGCTGTAATGTGTAGAGTACAAGTCTACTTCAAGGTGAGAGCTCTACCTACGCAAGCCATACTTTTCTCCTTTTCCCTGTACCAGAAGATCATTAGTTCCATATTTTCCCTCACCTAGGCCTCCTCATCATATTCCCTATACCTTGGTGTAACGGCTAGACTCCTACGCAATAGTATCTGGCGTACGTTAGATATGGGACACTACAAACGCAAATCCCCCCTTCAAACGCAAATGGTTTGAATGTCCATTTCTTGAACAGGCTTCCATCATCTATCCTCAACGATCCCTACACCTGTCCGCTATTACTTGCCAAAGTGGGAGCCGACAACTAAAGTACCACCGTCTTTTTTAAAACTATTCCCAAACTCTAAGCAACGGCGGCTCCAGAGTAGGAGCAGTAGGGGTAATTGCCCCCTCCTAGAATTTGGATACTATTTTTTTTTAGAAATACATTTTTTATATTCGGAACACATTTAAATTTATCCTAGTTTAGGCCTACCTATAAACATATACTTTTCATTTGCCTTTTATTTTAAAGCAATGCATATTGTTTTTACATGTATGTAATGTTAGGTGTAGAAATTCATCTGATAACATTGGTAGTTTCACCCAGCATAAACAACACTGGCATGTTACAAGTCGCCCACTAGTTCTCGGCTATACTAACAGTCTGTATGCTACGGCTCCACATCGCCCTCGTCAGACTGAGACGTTTGATAAAAGTTCAATAATATTGTGTACTATGTACAAAATAATAATTTCGGTATCTATGTAAATTCAGGTAAAATTCATGTTTTGAAGAAAAAAATGCCAAATTTCCTGTGATTTTTAAGTACAAGAATAGCTTAAAATTTCATTTCCAGGCCTTTATTTTTGAAAGTTCTCCGCCCCCAAACCCCTCCATGCTTTCCTGCCATTGTGCCCCCCCCAGAAAGTCTATCCTAGAGCCCTTGACTCTAACTGTAACCCACTTACAGGGACTGGTCATACAGCAGTTGAATCACTCTAAGAAAAATCGCCTCGCGCGGGCATGTGGGGATGAGGGGTGGGGCTTGGCCACGTGCTAGGGGGAGGAGGAAGCAAAAGTTCTAAGTATAAATGCTACTAGCCTGACTACATACTTTCGGCTGTGTTGATTACTATCCGGTTGCAGCATTTCTTAAATAAACTAAAAACACGTGCACTATAAAACACAAACGATAACATAATACCTAAATCAAAACATAGTCTTCGGCAAATATTTTTGGAAAGGTCCGTATAGATCCACCACCGGCTACTGACACGACCAACTGAGGTGTCGCTCAAAGCTGTCGCCCTAACGCGCATGCGCACTAGCGCCTCTAGACACTGCGCATCCAATACAGCGGTTTTTTCACAAAGTGATTCACAATTAGTTGGTCGTTTTTAATTTAAACTTTGTAGTCTAGTATAGTAATCTATTAAATTGCAAAGAAAAACCTATAAATATGATAAATTGTGAAATTAAAATACGTAAATTTAAAACAATAGGTAAGGTTATGCGTTTAACCTAATTTAAAATGTTGTAATTTTAATCACTGCTAAAAGTGTAGAATAAATAATTTTGTTTAGGAAAAAGCTGTAAAGGAAATGTTATATTTAAGAGTTATTTTAATAAAATCTTAATTTTTATTGCATGAAGTTTACGATTTCATTGTGTGCCTGAGCGAGAGAAATGATGTCTGAACGAAAAAGGACTAGTCTCCGAATGGCTTATTTGGAATAGTAACGGCCACCCTCTAAATCAGAAATCTGTCTCAAGTCATAAGTGGAGTTTCACAACAAAGCAGGACCGGGAGAGTCGAGCCGTGCGTTAATCGCATGGTCACTATAACGCAGTGTTTATATGGAAGTTTTCAAATACAACGCCGGACCGTGCCGAGCCGTTTTGTGCAGTCCTACCTTCCCAATTCAAGCGTTTTCCGTCAAGCTGTTCTGCCTTCTCCAGCCCAGTGAGTTAAGTAACATTACGCAATATATTATGTTTTTATTGTTTTAAGTTCTTTTTGTTCTTTATATTATGTTAATTCAAAAATAAAATTATGATGAGTACCTATGAATATTGAAATATTAATTAGTTCGATTCAAGAAAGACTTCCGTTGAGGGATCAATCTAACAAGAAATACATGGATACAAATGTGCCACTCGACAATATGTAATATAGTTTAACACTCTAATATCCACAATAATACAATTGTTAACAATATTATTTTTCGTTTCTTGTAGCAAAGAATTCCAATATTGTAGTAAAGAAAAATGGAAACATTTGAGGGGTAGCTTTCGAGTGAATTAAAATTTGGGTTTCTCTTATAGAGTTACGAACTGTCCACTAGTCTCTTGATCTTTATTGATATTGAGTGCCAGTATCACCTTTCTCTCACACATTCATCATCAAGTGAGAAACTATCCAATAACATCATCATCATCAAAGTTGGTGACGTTATTATCACATTACGCTGCAACTGAGACTGACAGGAAGGTAGCACTTCTCACCACAAGGCTAGGAAACCTACTACGTGCGAATCGGCTTCAGCGCGAAAGCATAGCAGATCTTGCCCAGCTTGGTATCGCATCGCATCGCCCAACTTGCTCCGGCCCGGCTCGGCCCGGCCCGGCCCTGCTCGGCTTTGGTGTGCACGTCGTCTAAGACATGATTCAAACGAGAAAGCAACTAAGTAGACGATGCAAACTCTGATCGTATAATCAGTGTTAGTCACATGTTAATGATAAATAATTCATTGAAATACTAATTAACCATATTACTTCCCATTTCTTTTGGAACAAAGTAAATAATCCAATAAATCTTGATAAATAATCATGGCAATTAACTTAGATTAACAATCTAATATATTAATAAATGTCTGATATTAATTTAAGTTGCAATAAATAATTATCACAATAACAAATTAAATTTCATACACCTAATTTATTATTTATGTAATATAACATTAAGTTTGTAATCTCTATGTAACCTGATTAATAGATATTGCAAACAGTGAGTTTAAACAATTGTAAATATTTTATTTGTTGCTACACTAACTAATGTTAGTGGTAACTAACACATGTAACTGATCACTGGACTGTAATAGAGTCTGACCAAATTTAATGCTCCTAATTTAAATATAAAAAGACGTATCCAATTAATATAAAGCCTTCAAAAATATTCGAAAGTGGAGTCATGTTTATGGTTCTTGGTCCAATACATAATAAACAAAAAAAGGATGCAGAAATACTAAAATATATTGATACAGATAAAATATACCTCCCAGGCCAAGCCAGCAATGGTACTTAAGTGTTTCATCTCAAGTAACTTGTTTTATTTGTTATTTTCGATTATTTTTGTGGTATTGAGGTTCTTCCAACATTTTCATTGTAATATATTGTACCACTGTGGCCATGATATTGTATACACAAATATATCGCTAGTATGTTCCAATTGATTACAAATCTTTTTATAACTCTTGTTTTTACGGTTATATTATTAACTTTAATTAAAAATATGAAACAGTCCATCAAATAACAATACAAAAATAGAGAACCAATAAAACTCTAAAGTTTAGAAATTTTACTGTTAAAATAAACCTTTTTAAAATATATTTATTTTTAATAATATTTAGTCATTATCATAATTAATGTAAAACAGTTTTTCTCCTACGCTATTTTCTTATAAAATATAAATAAATAATACATCAATGACGTATGTGAAACTCATTGGTGTAATTAGTGTACTTTATAGAAGTCAGAGGAGCCTACAATAAAACAAATCCCACAGTAACAACAGGTGGCTAGACGCCCTCAACCCTTTTGCTACCTCACCCCGGTAGTCTTTGTTACCGGTTACCGGAAGTAAGGGTTCCTGAACTGCATTCCGTTCTTACATAGAATTCCATTTACTTATTGAACATCATTCTGTGTTACTGTTCTCTTGAGAAAATTGCTATTTGTCTAGATGCCTCTGTCGTTATCATATATATGTATAAATCGTATTTTCTTACATACAATAAATAATTTGTAAATAACTTGTTTCCTATTTATATTCCTACATGCTATTTTTGTTGATGTCAATTCTAATTTTTATATTACAGAATCGTATTGTATTTAGTTTTTTTTAGCTAAAGAGATTTTGTTTCTAAAGATGTGAAGTGTATGTAGGCCTATCGGTGTAGATGGATATCGTCTCTCCAGCGCCGCGTCTCCCCAGCACCGAGTGGGCTACCTGGGATAACCTAGCAGTTTTGACAGCCGAATTGGAATTCACAATAGCAACGAACCGTGGTTATGGCGTATGCCCAACTGAGCATAGTAGATTATCAGTACTGCAATGACGCAAATTTTGCATAATTTTATTGCAGACATGATACGCCTCGAATTCTAAAGTAACATAATGAATTGTAACTAAGCTTACCGACGCTCGGATGCTCACAATTAATTTTGAATGACCATGTAGAACCACTTATATATTACTGGAATGTTTTGGTTTAACGGGTTACTAAGAATGTTATAGGGGTGGAGGTGGTAATGGGGTTAGGGTTTGTTGACCGGTAAGCCCACCACATTCCACGAGTCATTGCACTCCTAAGTTGTACAACTGCAGAGGATCGGTATTCCGATCCATTACTCCACTTATTTTAATTGAAAATGGTTAATAAATGTAGATTCTACTCATAATTACAAGAAAAATGATACCAAACAACCTGAGGTTTACTTTAGTGTAACCTAATAAAACAATCTAAAACTTATTACAAACTGCTAAAGTAAACAATAAAACGCAGCAAACCATACGTTGTTTGGTATCATTTTTGAGCCGTGAATTTTAAAAGAGAAGATATTAAACATCAACACTGAGTAGACCCTTTGATATTTTATGCCTCGGTGCCACGTATAGGATGTATACCACTTGATAAATATGAGCGATTTATTTCACTCAAAGTAACCTAACCTAATAATAGTAAACCTAACCTATTATTATCTTATTGTTATCCTAACCTAGTATTAATAAACTGATAATAAAAAAAAAAACATAGTAATAAGGAATTCTGATACAAAATCTCAATAGATTAAAATATATTTATGGAGAGATTGCTCCGGGTTTTATATATTTAACAACTGGTGATAGATTATTTAAACAAAAATATTTTTATGCACGCAACATTTAGTGGTTACACAGCGCACTCGATAGATAGCGCCACGCATAAAGTATTAACTGTTGTACAAACAATTTGTGATTCTTCCTGTAAATAAACTGTAAAGCAACAATGCCTTACTGCCAACCCTTCCCTCCCCAGTTTTCTCTATATATTTGCATTCCAGTATTGGATGGTTAGGTTATCTGTGACTGCCTATCTTGCATCAATAATACTAACTGATACAAGATAATACTATCTTACTTTAGTCTTACTGATGGTTCTCAAAGTCGCACTTACACCGTTGCCACTCGAACGGTGGTAGCATAAATGCTCTTCTCGGTTTAAAACACATAATACATCTCACCACAACTCATCCATTGAATGTTCAATACCTATTCATGGTTTTTAATTCAAATGAACTATATGGTTGAGAAAAGTTTTGAAAATTATTCCTGGAACATGTTTTAAAATGTTTCTGCGAATTTATCTCACCGCACTCTGGACAAACAGTTCGATAAATGCAGATAAATGTTTTATTCTCTAACCTAAGGCACGTGTTGATTACCCTCTAAGCCAGAAATATCACAACAAATTAACTGCGTTCTTGGCACGACTCTCCTTGGGCCAACACTCTTGAATTTGTAAATTTAATGAGAGAAAGTTTTTAAGGAACTACGGCCTTCAAAGGCGTTATGAACTATAATTTTCATCCTCAGGAATATACTACCTATTCACCTCGCAAAACCCCAATTCTATTTCCCGACTGAGACTGAATATTTAAAAACAAATTCACCAAACCTCTTCTCCACCACCCTCCTTTTTCTCTACGCCTATGTATGCGTGTCTTTTAAGCATTTAAAAATAAGTACAATTCATTGCACATCAAATATGATTCGAGTAGAGGGTGATACAAACTTGGCCACGCCAATAAATTGATACAGTTTATAAATAATTAATTTCGCCACATAAACAACCTACGTCTAAGTAATTAGAATTTATTTCAACTTGAATTTCATAAAAAAGACGCCTATTTTATATATTTTTTTAACATTTACCTAAACTTAGAACATTTATACTTGAGAACATTAAAATTGTCAACACTCACAGATAAATTGTACTCGCAGAAATGATTTTTTAAAGGTATTCTAATTTAACAATAAAAATATTGGAAAAACCCCCTAATACCACAAAAATAACTAATAATATGAGTTACCTAAGATTATACCCTCATCGATATATATATTTTTTAAAACAACATAGGTTATTCAAATACAAAGAATATTTATTAATTTATATACAAAGCTTTTCGTTGGCAAACAGTACCAACATCATCAGGAATGAAAATGTTGGTACTGTTTGCCAACGAAAAGCTTTGGATATAAATTAATAAATATTCTTGTATTTGAATAACCTATGTTGTTGTTTTAAATTATTAGACAAGAAAACGTATTATATATATATATATATATATATATATATATATATATATATATATATATATATATATATATACATATAACATGTATATATACATGTTATATATATATATATATATATATATATATATATATATATATATGAGTGTGTGTGTGTGTGTGTGTGTGTGTGTGTGTATTTCGATGACCATGTTATCATCATCAGATGGTCTAAATAGAAAATTACAATATAGAATACAATAAATTACCAACTAGACAAACTAGTGTTACTGGGGTTTCTTCTAATATTTTTACTATAACATATTGTCCGCTGTGCTCTTAATATTGTATATTGTGATTTGTAGCAAAACATTTACATTTAACCTTGATGGTTCTTCTAATTGTAAAAACTCTTAAGCATATATGCTTTCGAGGGAGCTGTAAGGTCACTTATTGGGGAGGGAGTGATGAGATTGGGGGGGGGGGGGTGATGAGATTGAGGGGGTGATGAGATTGGGGGGGGGGTGATGAGATTGGGGGTGATGAGATTGGGGTGAGGTGAAGAGATTGGGTGAGGTGATGAGATTGGGGGGGGGGGTGATGATTCGAGAATTAAAGATAAACACGCTTTCAACTTATCCTAAAAAGTCAATATTACAAATAGAATTGAAATAATAATATGAGGCTTTTATTCAGATAAATGTATTAAAAAAAATATTTATTTAGGTTTCGATACTATGGCGAGCAGCTGTGAAGGTTAATCCTATTAATAGATCTTTTCCATAGCAATTTTCAAAAACGTGTTTGACCTTTTTTTATTTGTACGTGAATTATGTTGTATTTAAATAATTTAAAAGTAGGTTTTGTTACAATATTTCGTATAAGGTTCAACCTCCAATTCGTCAGATACAACTCTGAACTTGTGTGAGTTATCGATGTTTTTAATTAGTGGAGTGCACACTAGAGGATCCAGTAAGAAAATATTAAATAATGTCATAAATTATGAAAAGATATTTTACTCGGTACAGTAACTTACCGAAAAGCATCCGGGACAAAGTCCCTGAACACACGAAACTGTAGAGATTGGATGAATAAAAACGTATTTTATTAAACATTGAAAATGTGTACAAGATATATATCAGGAGAGTGTTAGTTAATAGAAGGAATTTAAAAATACAAAAGGAATGCAGAAGTTGAATAACTAACAATTTCAATCTACTATATATTTTACTGCCTGGTGGATCAGTCATACAGTTCGACGTTCGATGCCAGTATGATAGAGAAAGTTTAGACGGTGTTAGAACGATGCCACGGCCATTGACCGTGCCTCACCTTTTTTATGTTACTAAATTTATTCAATACAATTTTAATGATTTTTTCGTATCTCACAACTTCTTTATTAAAATATTTTCAATTTATTGTGTTGGTTTAGCCTAATGAATTGTTTTATTTTAGTTTTATTCTACAACATTGATTTGCGTTACAGTAAAACTTCGATTAACCGACATTGCCGGGACTAAGTGCGGTTAAGCGAATACATTGATGTCAGAAATATCTTGAGAAAAATACCCTTAAACAATCAATGGATTCTTATTTTGATACACACATACACAAATACGTTTAAAACACAAAATCAATTTGTACTAAATATAGAAAAAAGATTTACAGTAATATAGAAAATAATTAATTTCATATGTACTTTTGTACTAATTTATAAAAAGTTTAGCCTATCAGGTCTACGCTTCAAAATAATCTGTCAAGCACAAGGTTTCATGGCTCAGGTCGGATTAACTCCTTCCTTTACAAACCACACTTTCCACTTGGAATTGTTTCGACCTCCAGAGCTCCGAATAGCAATGGCATTACTGCAGTCAAATATAAAAAAATGTATTTTCCTTTCACAATACTAACAGAAACTAACGTTAAAAGTGAGGTTTACAAAACTGTTGCAATACTTTAATTTAATTTTAAAAAAAGAATATTAGCTATAAGGTAAATTTTTTTAAATGTTTATTGTCCATGTAGGCCTATATCTTCATAGCCATAATGTTTTTATAATGATGTAAACATTGAGCAGTGAATTTTCAATGTTAAATTTGTCTGTGATTTTATCGAAATCTTTCAACTTATCAATAATTATAATAGATGTTGAAATATTCTACAGAATATTAGTTATAAGCTAACTCGCTTTTTAATATTGTGAATTTATGCCTAATATTATTGTAATTTTGTTTTGTTTTTATATAGTAATTTTGTATTATCTGAAGATGACATTGTTTAGACGTCGAAACGTTTGGAAATTAATTTTTAATGTTAAATTTGTCTGTGATTTAATTGAAATCTTTCCACTTATTAATAATTATAATAGATGTTGAAATATTAGCTATAAGCTAACTCGCTTTTTAATATTGTGAATTTACGTAAAATTTTATTGTAATTTTGTATCCTCTGAAAATGAAATTGTTTAGATGTCGAAACGATGGGAAATGAATTTTCAATGTTAAATGCGTCTGTGAAATGAACGAAGCCTTTCTTCTAATTAAAAAAAATAATAAAAAAAATTCAATTAGCTCTTTTAAACATGCTAATAAAGTACTTTATAATAGAAAGCTAGCCCAGTAGTCGGCGCTATCATCCTACGCCAGTTATAAAACAATGCCCGCTTATTCTACGAAGCTGGACGATAGTACAGCTTCAAACAATCGACACACACTGATAAAGACTCAGGCCGATTTCTAAAGGTTTTTGCGTAACTATAAGTCCGATTCTTTTTACGTTTATGTAGTCACCGCTAGATAAGGACTTTTATCTGGGATCATAAATTCATGTCACTTAACTACAGGCTTCTTTACGCGTATTAACGTGTCGACAATAAGATAAGCTTTGGGCTCTAATTATTCCCAAGCGTACAAACAACCTACACACTTACGAGATACGCTTACAATTTCTGTCGATCCTAATTAATTTGCTGATAAAATTTTCAGGTTCAATGGCGAGATCGAAGAAAAACAGATATGCAGATCATAGCTGTAATTTTTGCCCAGCCGTGAAGTTCGCAATAGAATCAAATAATACGATGCTGACAATTATCGATGACAATGAAGGTTAATCTAATCATCCACTCCCTTTATTATAAACAAGTAATGTAAACACACAAAAATTAAGTCGATTCCTGCTTACGACAACAAAGAAATACGTTATTTTAGTTTCTTTTTATTAAATTACAATTAATATAGATAAAGTGACATAACCTATGTGTTAAAACAGCTGTTCTGCCACGTAACCTATAACATAAAATCAGCTGTTTTATGAAATCATATGTTATCATTTATTTTAAGCCAAATTAGACAAAGTAACTAAATTGCATATTTTGCCCATTTGTGGAACGTTTTTGTCCAATATAAAACTAAAATTAATTCATTAAATTTTATTAATGAATTAATATTTGAAAAAAACTGTATTAACATCAAGTATCATCTACTAAGAGTTAAAAAAAAAATTATTTAAACTTGAGGGGATGAATAAAAAGTATTTTATTAACGATTGAAAATTTTAACAATGTGTTAATGTTAGAAAAGGCGAAATTACCTGCTTTTGAAAAACATTATCTTGGCGCCTACAAAAAAGTATTTTACTACTTGCAAATAGATAAACGTCGGTAAAGGTATTAAATAATAGAATAAGAATGTAATACTTGCATAATCTAGCAATCAATAATTTATTCATCAAACGTGTTTCACTAACAACGTCATCATCTGTCGAAGTACACTTTAGACATTATATTGGTCATACTCGCTGACGATGATATTGTCATTGAGGAAGAAATAATTAATTGTAAGTTGTAGATGTATTCGTTAAAATTATGTACCTGAATTCATAAGCGAAGTTTTGTTGCAACGATGTACAGCTACGATTGTTCAAAGTTTTGTAACTCGTATTACACTGACGGTTCAACAATGAAGCCTATTAACTCCAAACTTGCACTCTCGTCAACAGTTCCAGAGTCCGAGAAATTCTAAACGTCAGCGAAAACATCGGGAACGCTAGAGGATGCATTGGCCATGACTGAGGTTCATTCATAAGTCCCCCCTTGCCCAATCTCTTCATACTAATATCCTGTGATGCAAAGCTTCATTCAAGTCGCCAAAAGCTACTCTTGTGCGCCGAAACTACAATAAATACGGGAGCTCGTTTGTTTTTAATTATATATTTCTACTCGTATATTTCAGAATTTCCTTTAAACATACTGAGGCTATTAACCCTAATGTTTACTAAATCCAAAATTTATTTCCTACCGGTGATAGTTTATCCTCATTTTTTATAAATTCCGTTCGAAATAAAAATAAAAATATCGTTTATGATCTCTTATTTAGTTTAATGTTCTTAATACAATCATCTTTATCTCCGTTAGAAAATATTGATATAGGTAGCCTATAGTGCAAACCACTTGGCCTTGCGAGATTTCTCGTGTACTACCACTTCTAAAAACATACTACATATTCAGAATGTTCTATACATCGACAGCGTCTGCATCCGATACGTCTACACATATTTTAAGATTGTTTGTGAATTCATACCGAAGTTAATTTATCATCGAATTATCTAATATTGACAGTCTCATGGAAGTCAGTGTTTTGACAGTACTTATCAGTCAGTCAGAGAAGGAGGGGGTTTGGAGACCCCCGAGATTTTGTAGTGTCTGTCACGCGACACTGGCAGCAGGTAGGAATTTGGGATCAGGGTTTTTTGGTTAGGGCTGGAACTGAGGAGAGGTTTCTGCATGGCAGGACGTTTTAGTGGGTGGGACGGATTAGGTTTTTATGCTGGGGGGCAACTTTTATTTATTAAATTTAGGACTGGCTGACATTTTTTTGAGTGACATATTCTCACTTTCGCTAATGCTGTAAACTGTGTGTAATACGGATGTTGTGACATAAGAGTGTAGTAATGTGTGGTAATTGCTTAGGTGGAATGGAGTGCAAGGAAAGATAGGGGGCGTTGGAACTAGTGTTATAGGGGATCCAGGAGGATATTAGGACGGGAGCGGAAGATAAGAGGGGTCCAGACATATCGCTGATGTTCGGGATATGAGGGCATGTGGAGCTTTCGATTGTGCCGAAAAGTTTTGCAGAATGGGAAAGTGTGACGTAGGACTGGTCAGGAGCATGAAATGACTGACAGATGTTGGAGTTGGAGAGAAAGAGGGGGAGTTTGAGATGAACCTCAGCGATCGTGCCTGGAAGGTTTCGAGACGTTTCTTGGATGTTTTGGTGCAGAGTGGCCACCAGATTGGTGCGGAGTAGGTGATGACAGGACAGATAAACATGAGGTAGATGAGGTATTTTACTTTAAAGGTAGAGGACTGTGGCGGGACAGGAGGGGGAATGGCTTAAAGAGGACAGCTATTTATTTGAAAAGGAAGGAGTTGACGTGAGGTGAGAAAGAAAGGCGTTTGTCGAGGATGACGCCAAGGTACTTGACTAAGGTCCTCCATAAAATAGACCCTCCAGCAAGAGTGATGGCTCCGGTCTGTGGGCGACTTTTTTAGTGAAGCATGTCGCTTCTGGCTTGCCAGTGTTGACCGCTGTTCTCCATTTACGGAGCCATGGCGATAGGTATGTCTAATTGCATTTAAATGGTCCTGCAGGCTTTAGGAACGCTCCAGGAGCTGTAAAAGAACATAGCGTCATCCGCGTACAAAGACAGGGACACGCCTGGGAAGAGAGGAAGGTCGTTTGTATGCAGTAGGTAATGGAGAGGACCCTGCGGCACGCCACCAGAGATCGGCCTGGAGGAGGTTAGGCAGCCTTTGACATAAACCGTGAAGTTTCTATCAGAAAGGTTGGACATGAGGAAGAAGACTATGGGAGGAGGAAGGGTGCTAGTGGCCAATTTGTATAGAAGTCCGGGATGTCAAACACGGTCAAATGCCTTGCTGACATCAAGGAAGACTACAGTGGTGGACTGTCTCTTATTGAATGTATCAATGTTTGTAGGAAAGTATTTATACTGACCATCTATCTCCCGTCACGCCTACTGCGATCTCTCAAGGCCAAGTGCACGGTTACGCGGTCCGCAAATGTATGAATATACATTTGAGTACATTCTTCCTCCTTTCCACACATCAAAACATTATTCTTCGTATCGCATTAGCTACATTATAAAAACGTTAAAACGTACTGTCCCCATAAACCTTCAGGTCGTCCTTATATACTGATTTTAAGAACAGTACTCAAAGGTATTTAACGGGTTTGTAAATTTAATTTCTCTTCCAATTTAAACAATTTCACTTCCAATTTCATTTCTGATTACGGAAGGGGAAGTTCATATAGTACTAAATTCCACCGGAAGAGTTCTCTTTTCAATTATTCAGAGCTGTAAGAAACACTTTTGCAATGATTATGAAATTGTATAAAAAAGTATATTTTGCAAATACGTACTTGTGTATATTTACGTGGGCTTATTATAAAAACCAATTTGTAATAAACAACAATAATTAACTGTTCTTTATAAAGTACTAGTTGGCCCGGCGGTTAGTACCCCCTAAAAGTCAATGAATGGCGTGAAAACATTAGCTAAACTTAATTTAGTATTTTATTAACATAATAACAGCTGAACTTATAGTAGTCGATCGACAAAAGTGTTGCAATAAAAGTTATTGATTGAATGGTATTATTTATTGACGTGCATTCAGATATACAATAGTTTTTGTATATTGTTTGAAATATGTTGGAAAATAATTTTAGATTGTTAAGTGGTGCCTAGCAACCAAAATTTAAAAAGAATTTAATGAAACGTTTAAAGATAAGATAGAATAGAAAGTAATATTTTATGTTATTTTGGCACTTCAAAGTTACATAGAACAAATTGCGCCAGAAACCTTCTCAGGAATGTACTTAACAATTTCCCAAAGTTTCAGGGAGATCGGATGAGTGGTTTAGTAATGCATAAGGCTCATGCACACATACAAAGATACATACAAACAGTCATTTATACACACACACACACACACACATTCTCTCTCTCTCTCTCTCTCTCTCTCTCTCTCTCTATATATATATATATATATATATATATATATATATATATATATATATATATAAAGTAAAGTATTAACTATAGAAAAAATCCTAAGAATCGCCATTTCTCCAGCTGATTGTTAAGCTGTAACAAGTTATATAGCCAGTCGACGTAGACAAGATATTCAAATAATTGTTTACACATCCCCGCCAAACGTAAAACTTAACACAGTTATCTTTGTTTTGGAACGTGGATTGTAGACAAACTGCTAGCACATAATATATTGGTGTACCTCTGGTGTTCGGGCAAACATTATATACTTTATTCTATACGCTTAAACTTCCTAGACATCGTACCTTATATCTCCATTTACAAGTGCCTGTGTAGGCCTACATATACGACATCAAGCGTTTTGTGTTTCGTCTTAAACACAAAAAAAATCAAAGTGCTCGTATCTCAACGGCATCCTAATCACTTAAAGCTACTCTGTTGCATCACACTCCGTTTTGACATCGTAATTAGATTTTAATGTAAAAGCGAAAAGATCTAGTTTGAGCCCTGGCACGCTTTAAAAAAAGTCAGCCAAAGACACTGTGAAGGTGCTTGTATAAGTTTTCCATGATACTTTTGTTCGCAAAAGCCTGTTCCGGTAGAACGCAAAATCCTCCCTCGTTTCCTCCCATTATCTCAAACGACACGGATTACTGTGAATTTTCAAGGTCAGGGCTCAGGCCACAACTATTCTTGCGAAAATACTTTTTGGATCAAAAATATAATTAGCTTTGTTTAACTTATAAAGGTCAAACGGTATAGTGTTCATGTATCTCTCCTTATTCAAACTCCAAGTGTGTATAAATTTGTATTTCATTTTCCAAAAAATAATCTAATATTCTTTATGCATTTTAAAATTGTTTTAATGGACAATGCAATACTTAGCCCTTATTGTTAATTAATGGTTTCCACCTTAATGAAACACAGCACTGCTGTTTTCACTGATCTGTTATGTATTTTTATTGCAATTAATACTAAATATCAATGTTTTGATATTTCCGAAACGTGGTCTGCTATGTAAGCGTGACCTTGACAGGACAGAGTATTCCAGACAAATTTATTCATAGATTAACCGGTTCCAAGACAATTAAGCTCAGGCACCCAGAGTAAATATGCACACCTAGCTGTGGGGCGTCCGGTTTAATCAAACTGGGTTCCACATAAGGATTCACTGCCAGTGACAGTTAAACTATAGGCCTATGAGTGCATTAAGTTTAATTAACCGACACGATTCTTTCATTAAATGCTAGTGTTGCAATAAAATCGCTTGAAGAAAAATTAATGAGATAGTTTTAGAGAAAATTAGCTACGTTTATGTTTCAAAACGCGTTTGCCAGTCGTTCAAAGAATATAGTTTAAGTAGGGCAATAATTTTACGGTCAGATTTTGGTTATGAGAAATTTTAATTGTTAACGTTTCAATTCACCACTCTAAATGCCGTCTAGGCCCTCGCGTATCAGCTGAATTTGTGTCGTTTTATGCATCGCCATTTATACATGTATTTCAATTTGATTTTTATTAATTACTCTCTTAGTTTGGTATCTAATTAATCTAACAAGTCAGTCAAAGAAGGAGAGGGTTTGGTGGCCCCCGAGGTGCTGCAGCGTCTGTCACCGACAATGGCTGCGGGTAGGAATCTGGGAACAAGGCTTTTGGTAGGGGCTGGATGTTGGAAGGGGATCTGCACGGCAGGGTTTTTGTTGGGTGGGACTGTAATAAAGATTTTATTCTGGGGGACTACGTTTATTTTGAACATTTGGACTGGCTGCGTGTTGATTTAGATGGGAAAATATTCATATAGATCTTTGAGGACTTTATTTCTATGTATTTGAAAGTTGGCGCAGTGCTAAAAAGAGTTAGACTTTGAATATGAAGATTCTCAGTTCGAATCAGGCTGAACCCAACAAATTTTATAATTTAATTATTGAACAAATATTTGAAAAAACTATATTAACATCAATTGTCATCCACTATAAGTACAAACAAATGTATTTGAATTTGATTGGATAAATTAAAACGTATTTTATTAACGACTGAAAATGTGTACGAGATATATATATATATTATAACATAAAGTACGAGGCTTTAGAGTAAATTCAGTTAGTTGCTAAAATAATTATCTGTAGGATTAGCAGAGAAAGACACAAATAGTTTTGTAAAGTGCCGAAAAAGCAGGTACCATCCATTATCCTTTTCCGGGAAAGCTATAAGCTGTGTGCCGGCAATTTGACAATAGAAGGGTCCAAACGTATTAAGACGGGAAAATCCCCTGATCGATATAGCCTGGGAAAATAACCTTGTACTGTTAGATGGCAAACTGTGGGAACTTACAAAGAACACATTGGTAGTGGGAGAGATTAGGGATTTCAATAAAAACTAAATGATCGGGAGACGTGGAGAGAGGTTTTTGAAGGGAACTCGGAAAGAAGGCAGACGGATTGGTGGGGACAAGGATGGGAGTGTTGTAAAAAGAATAAATTGTTAAATTAAGTAAAGAGTTTTTTATAAGTAAATTTTAAAAAGTGCGACGTAAAAGTTTTTTTTTTGAAGTATAAAGTAAGTTTTTTTGTGTGTCAAGTGTAAGTGCAGAAGGTAACAAAGGCCAGATTCCAGAGATTTTTCAGAACAATAAGTATTATCTGAATATAAGTGTAGCCATCAGACATCTATATTTTAGTTCAAGAACAAATTTAATTTCATTACCATTTATAAAATTACATCTAGTTTCACCATTTCTAATTTAAGAATCAAGTTCCCGTATTAGCGACCCGAGAGCAACTATAAAATTTTAATACTGAATTTATTATCTTTGTTATGTTATTTATTAGAATTCTAAAGCCTCAAAAGTCCACCTTTTATAGTTGTAATGTTAGTCAAGATATCAATCCTGTCACTGCAAAATATTAATATAAATTTGGTATAATGTGTAAAGAAATAAATGCAAGTGATGTTTAAAAATTATAAGAGTGTTATTACTTTATAAACCTGAAGGTGTGACATTAGATAGGTAAGGTAAATAAATAACATTAAAAATAAATTATAATTACAACAAAAGTTAAGTTATAATGTATATATATATATATATATATATATATATATATATATATATATATATATATATATATATATATATCACTTTCACTAATGTACTTAAACAAGAATATTACTTGGTATTTAGGCTAGCTAACTTTCAAAGATTGATAGTATCTCCATTGTCGAGCATCACTGACCGGGGGTTCTACTACAACCCGCATAAATACCACGTAAGATTCTTGTTTAAGTACATATAGTGAAAGTGATAAGTGAATACAAGAAAACAGTGTTGCAAAGTTAAATACTGTATATATAAATAAATAAATAAATATATATATATATATATATATATATATATATATATATATCAGGTGAGTATGAGCTAATATAAGGAATTTGAATCACTAATTTTCACAACCTGTTTTCATGGCTTAAACATTTCATTTAATTTTTGAAATTTTGCGTTGGGATATGATTCCATTCAGATTTTTCCCCAGAGATCTGGTCGTGCTACTGACATACACGATCGTTAGGCGTATTTAAAAATATCTATAGTTGTAAGTGTGAGCGTGCACATAAATACAACTAAGCTATACGGTCCTAAATTGTTGACTAACGTGAATGCAGTAATATAGTTGTGTACGCTCAACTGTAGCACCTAGGCTGTCTACTGTCTAGGCAATGTAGACTCAACTCGCCGCCTATTCTGAGTTGCAACTTCTAGAGTCTAGATGTCCTAGGTCTACAAACATGGTCGGAGTTAAAGGTTTTATCCTGGGGGGCACTAGATCGCCCTGCTGGATATTAAATGGGCGCCCGTGGTCCTCCCCCCAAAAAATAGAAAACATTTAAAAGCTTGTCTACGTTGAGCCAGCATACAAAAACTTACAATATAAGATACATATTTTAATCTACTTTCTTTTATTGGTAAGTTAGGGCATGGTATTCTATGTTTCTTACAGAACGCGATTCGGGGGCTTTTAGATTTATAGCTTTGCAAAATTTCAATTTTTTTCGAATTTTGCAAAGTCCAAAAATAAGTGCGATTTCGTTTCTATGAGAAACAATGTTAAATACCAAACCCCGTTAAAAAATTCCTAAAATTTCATTTTGAACATCATGAAATTATTTTTTGAACCTAATCATAATTAGAAAATAACTCGCATACGATCAAAATAACTGAAACTGCCGAGTATATTTCTCGCACTGTTATTATTTTTGTAGTGTTTTAATGAGTTCATTCTAATATTTTTATTATAAAAAAAATAATACATTTGTCCAGAAAGTTGGGGGGCAATGCTAATTCTTGCCCCCTTAACTCCACCCATGTCTACAAGTCCGAGCGAAAAATATTTAAATTTCATTGAAATTTGAAGCGACGTTAAAAAAACAAACGTTGTACACATTGCTGAAGGGAAGCGGTGTTAGATAATTTATTGCACAGATTCGTTTGTTGTTTTATTTTCTCTCCACCGGCTCACCTTGGACCCTATGCCTCGCATAGCTTCATTCCGCTCCGCTCCTACTTGGTACACTCCATTGCTTGCACTCATGACAAATTTATACAGTCCTACTCAAAACTAAATACTTAGTTTTGTATATATATATATATATATTAAATGTAAGTATGTTATTTTTGTAGCAAACTGTTGCATTAGGCAGGGTAATTATATTTTAAAAACTCTTTTTTGCTCTCAGCGGAGCTCTCCGGCAATGCCGAAAGCTCGACCCCCCTCCTATTTTCCGTCCTCGTACCAAAGTCCTTCTCGATCCTCCATAAGGTCTCTGCAACTCGCACTTACTCTCTCACCCGTCTACCTCTCGCCTCCTAGAATAGGCTACTAGTTTAAAGTTTTAATCTTAAAATTCTTAAATTGAAAACCTGTTTGTTTATTCCTATTAATCTTATCATGTATCTGTTAAGTTTCATCACGTAAAATGCTACTTAAGTTAAGTTAGTTTAAGATCATCTATCACAACTTTGTTATTCCATTCTGGCTCTAAGTTTTATAACACATTTATACACTATCTTATGTCCCACAAACACCCTTACTATATACATGAATCGACACACACAAAACAAAAAATGTCATCCAAAAAAAAGAGAGTCAGTCAGCCAGTCCAAGTGTTTAAAATAAACGTAGTCTTCCAGAATAAAATCCTTATTTCCTGCCTTGCAGATGCCCTTCCTACATCCAGCCCCTACCAAAAGCCCCATATTCCTACCCGCAGCCATTGTCGGTGACACGCTGCATAACCTCGGGGGCCACCAAACCCCTTCCTTCTCTAACTGACTGACTGCTCTCACCCCGTCTATTTTTCTCCCTTTATATAAAACGTGTTTTAAAAATTTTATTTAGAAAAAACCTTTAAAAAAAAGTGTATCACATTTAGCGGTTATACAGTGTAGAAACTGCTTGTTGCCACACAAGCACGCGGGCACGCACACATTACAAATATATTTAGCTTTATAATAGGAAGTAAGAAGAATCAAATATTCAAATATGTTATCAATGTGTGCAAAACGTAGAAACAGATACGGAAATACATTAATTCGATAGCATCCCACGAAATAACCAATCGTATAACGGCATAGGGATGACAGTCTTCGATCTTAATGAATGTAGTAGATGGTGAACCAATTGGGACGAGTGCTGTCTCTATAATAGAGAAGATAAATTGAGAAACAAAGAAATAATTCACAGAATTAATGTGAATGAAGAAAATATCTTTAAATAGTTTTAAATCCATTGAATTCGCTTTAATTTCTCTTATACAAAAACATATTCTAAAGAGCTTGTAAGTGACTTTTTAACGAGTCTTTTAAAAGGGAGGAAATTTTTTCAGATAGAACAGCAAGCGGGTTTTTTGAAAAAACAGGAATGACACGTTCTTGAACTGACCGATTATAATTGATTTTCTTAATTTAAATAAACTGTTTGTATAAAAGCCAAGGTTTTTTCGATTGTTAACCTCAAATGATCAGTCTAACAGCTTCTTTGCAATTCACTTGCACGACAGTTGTACGGACAATACTCAGATCATTGAAGCATTGAAATATGGTTAGAAATGTTGAGCAAAACACGAACTACGGGAGGAAATTACGCAGCCTCCAATACTCTCTTGATTACCTGTCTAAGATTTTAGTACGTTAAATTATAAAGAGAATCGATTAACAGCAAACACTGAAAACGGAATTAAATTGAATTCACCATATATCCTTTGTTGACTCTACAACTCAGCTGTTCACTCTTGAATATATTCTGTTGATTATATTGTAGGCTCTTTACAATTATGCTGTTGATGTTTTGACTATATTATGTTGGCTGTACCATAGGCTCTTTACAACTATGCTACCGACACTTTCTTGGCTATATTCTGTTAATTATATTGTTGGTTCTTTACAACTATGTTGTTGACTCTTTCTTGATTAGGCTTTATTCTGTTAAATATATTTTTGACTTTTTACAACAAACTATGCTGTTGACTCTTTTTCTTTATATTCTGTTGACTATATCATTGGCTCTTTACAACTATGCTGTTGACTCTTTCTTGACTATTGTCTGTTAATAATATTGTTGGCTCTTTACAACTATGCTGTTGACTCTTTCTTGGCTATATTCTGTTAATTATATTGTTGGCGCTTTACAACTATGCTGTTGACTCTTTCTTGGCTATATTCTGTTAATTATATTGTTGGCGCTTTACAACTATGCTGTTGACTCTTTCTTGGCTATATTCTGTTAATTATATTGTTGGCGCTTTACAACTATGCTGTTGACTCTTTCTTGGCTATATTCTGTTGACTATATCATTGGCTCTTTACAACTATGCTGTTGACTCTTTCTTGGCTATATTCTGTTAATTATATTGTTGGCGCTTTACAACTATGCTGTTGACTCTTTCTTGATTATACTGTATTCTGTTGACTATATTGTTGGCTCTTTACAACTATGCTGTTGACTCTTTCTTGGCTATATTCTGTTAATTATATTGTTGGCGCTTTACAACTATGCTGTTGACTCTTTCTTGATTATACTGTATTCTGTTGACTATATTGTTGGCTCTTTACAACTATGCTGTTGACTCTTTCTTGGCTATATTCTGTTAATTATATTGTTGGCGCTTTACAACTATGCTGTTGACTCTTTCTTGGCTATATTCTGTTAATTATATTGTTGGCGCTTTACAACTATGCTGTTGACTCTTTCTTGGCTATATTCTGTTAATTATATTGTTGGCGCTTTACAACTATGCTGTTGACTCTTTCTTGGCTATATTCTGTTAATTATATTGTTGGCTCTTTACAACTATGCTGTTGACTCTTTCTTGGCTATATTCTGTTAATTATATTGTTGGCGCTTTACAACTATGCTGTTGACTCTTTCTTGGCTATATTCTGTTAATTATATTGTTGGCGCTTTACAACTATGCTGTTGACTCTTTCTTGGCTATATTATGTTAATTATATTGTTGGCTCTTTACAACTATGCTGTTGACTCTTTCTTGGCTATATTCTGTTAATTATATTGTTGGCGCTTTACAACTATGCTGTTGACTCTTTCTTGGCTATATTCTGTTAATTATATTGTTGGCGCTTTACAACTATGCTGTTGACTCTTTCTTGGCTATATTCTGTTAATTATATTGTTGGCTCTTTACAACTATGCTGTTGACTCTTTCTTGGCTATATTCTGTTAATTATATTGTTGGCGCTTTACAACTATGCTGTTGACTCTTTCTTGGCTATATTCTGTTAATTATATTGTTGGCGCTTTACAACTATGCTGTTGACTCTTTCTTGGCTATATTCTGTTAATTATATTGTTGGCGCTTTACAACTATGCTGTTGACTCTTTCTTGGCTATATTCTGTTAATTATATTATTGGCGCTTTACAACTATGCTGTTGACTCTTTCTTGATTATACTGTATTCTGTTGACTATATTGTTGGCGCTTTACAACTTTGGTGTTGACTCTTTCTTGCCTCTATTCTGGTAATTATATTGTTGGCTCTTTACAACTATGCTATTGACTCTTTTCCTTTATTTTCTGTTGACTATATTGTTGGCTCTTTACAACCTTGGTGTTGACTCTTTCTTGGTTATATTCTGTTAATTATATTGTTGCCTCTTTACAAATAAGCTATTGAATCTTTTTCTTTATTTTCTGTTGACTATATTGTGTGCTCTTTACAACTTTGGTGTTGACTCTTTCTTGGCTATATTCTGTTAATTATATTGTTGGCTCTTTACAACTATGCTGTTGACTCTTTTTTGATTATACTGTATTCTGTTGACTATATTGTTGGCTATTTACAACTATGCTATTGACTCTTTTTCTTTATTTTCTGTTAACTATATTGTTGGATCTTTACAACATTGGTGTTGGCTCTTTCTTGGCTAGATTCTGATTAATATATTGTTGGCTCTTTACAACTAGGGTATGCTATTGACTCTTTTTCTTTATTTTCTGTTGACTATATTGTTGGCTCTTTCCAACTATGCTATTGACTCTTTTTCTTTATTTTCTGTTGACTATATTGTTGGCTCTTTACAATTTTGATGTTGACTCTTTCTTGGCTAGATTCTGTTAATTATACTGTTGGCTCTTTACAACTATGCTGTATACTCTTTCTTGATTATACTGTATTTTGTATACTATACTGTTGGCTCTTTTCAACTTTGGTCTTGACTCTCTCTAGGCTAGATTCTGTTAATTATATTGTTGGCTCTTTACAACTATGCTATTGACTCTTTTCTTGACTTTATTCTGTTAATTATACTGTTAGTCTTTACTACTATGCTGATGTCTCTTTTGTTGACTATTTTATTAGCATTTTACATCTATGGTGTCGACACTTTCTTGAATATATGCTGCCTATTATATTGTTGGTTCTTTACATCTATGGTCTTGACTCTTTCTTTATTATATTATGTTCTCTCTTTACAACTATTCTGTTGTTTGTTTTTACTAAATTCAGTGGAATATATTATGGACTCTACAGAACTATTATTGTTGAGAATATCAATGACTAGGAAGAAGTTTACAGATTAGGTATTAGCATGGTTTCGTGTAGTTTCCGTTGACATTGAAAATGAAGGTGACGAGAAAAACGCCGGAGAGTAATCAAAGACTATTGCTTGCCGTGTGAAGTCATGCATGAAACTGAAAGTGTGGGTGACGTTTGTAAAGAATCCACTTGCTGTGGAACGGCGTGTGTCGTGACGGCGATGACACTTGACATACTTTTAAAGTTTAGTGGTAAACACTAATTTTACTGCTGAGCTGTTTTACAATACTGAATAAAGTCGTTTCTAGTTAATTTTCAATTCCTAGGAATGTCAATTCTTGTATTGCATGATGATGTAGATAGAATTGTTCAAGACCTGCTGATAAGTTGTAAACAATCTCACACGATTCCACCACTTTTCGTAAGGTAAACGTTATATTTTGTTTACATAATTGGAAATGATTACGATAACCGAAACAATTATTTTATTAATAACGTTAAAGTTATTAATAACTCTTATATAGTTATATATAACTTTATATAGCTATTAATGTTATATATATATATATATATATATATATATATATATATATATATATGATGAATGGTTACTATCTGGAGTACATCCGTAGAAGAGCGAGCCTTCTACTGTTGTTGGGTTCACCTCGTCAATGCTGGATGAGATTCTAGCGAAACGTCGGAACTGCGAATTTATGGACTGCAGAATAAACGTATGTACTCCAGATAGTAACTATTCATCATATTTTTCCATCCGTGAAGGAATACGTATCAGCATATATATATATATATATATATATATATATATATATATATATATACAACATAAATATATATGTATATATAAAACAACTAGTGGTACACCACTGAAAATATATGGAGTGTTTCTCACTATACCGGATCACAATTAACCAAATTCTCGAGGAATTTGATTAATGGATTAAGGTATTGCTATATTTACTAATAACGTCTTGTCTTTCCCACTGCCCACGTTTCAAATTAACAAATGTTGCTCTACAAAACTCAGTCTATAAAACTGAGGTGGCCATATTGGAAGACATCAGGACTTTCGTAGGAGACAAACGTACTGCGATAATAGAAAGACTTACAGGACCTACTTCTGATGGAAAGATAAAACGCACATTAAGATTAGTCGTGAAGATATTAGCTAGACTCCGAACACCAATTCCAGTTTTTCCTGGCAGTGTGCAAGCGAGAATACGAAAGTTTGAAAATAAAAATTGAAAATTTGAAGAAAAGAAGGGCTCGTTCTCGCCCGCAAAAGTTTCAAAAAACTCCCGAAACTGCCCAAAACTGTGGAGGTGTACCAGCTTGTAAGAGCCTTGCTGTAAGGCCTAAACAGAGTGAAATTTCCAGAATTCTGGGGACCAGTAGAATCTTCCGAATCTCGCAGTTTTCCGTACGGCTAAAATATCCCTTCTGAATAATACGAGCCAACTAAGTACAAAATAGACCTTTACCCACTTCCGGTTAGCCTTATACAAAAGGCAGACCCTGAGACTATGTCATACCTTTAGCCTTAAAGCAGTCTGGATTTTTTCTCTGGCATTTGCGCAATCGTCTTGAAATATTTGCGTTACAAAAGGACATTTTCAAGTACGTTATCTACCATTTCCAGCTCAGGTATTTCATTTATGCCCTTAACTTGAAGGGATTCGAGTCATCCACATTTACTGAAGCCTTGTCAAGATAAGGTGTCGACTAAAACGCGTCATGTAAATTAAGTATAACAGAACTAGTGAAGAATTTACTATACACAGAAACATCCATAAAATTCTAGCATTAAGCACAAAAGCAATATTATGAAATCTACGCAGGCAGCCTAGATGTAGTATTACGTGTTATTATATTTAAATAACTTAGGTAAGATTAATCATTGTATATAGAACTTGTGTACAAGAGCCTTCTTATATTGATAAACATATGACGTGGCTACTGAAGAATGCTGGAAGGATAATTGTATTTGCACGTGGTACCTGACACAAGATTTATTACTGTGAGTGAAGTTGAAACAATCTAGCATTCGTGTCGGATCCCAAGTTACACGTTACATGAGTTTCTGTTGGTAAAAATAAACTACTCTAGTCTTCAGGCCAGAATATAAGGAAACGCAATTCCAAATGCAGAGGAAACGATGTCACTCATTTAATTTAGCAACAAATATAAAACAATGTTAAACAAGTATATTTCTAAAATTTATTCTTCCGCCAATGAATCATTTCAGAATTGTATTTTAAATTATGCAAACTGGCAATCATATGAACGGAAATTTCCATGTTCATGCTTGTAGCTTTTCATGACCGTGCCCGACAACAATAAGAAACAATGTCCGCGTACACAAGAGTATTTTCTTAAAACTAAGAGTTTAAAAAAGTTCTTTTCTTAAAACCAGTTACGACCCGTGCGACTTGCGACTCTTCTATTGAACACCGGTATATATCAACTAAACTATTCTGTTAAACCAATATTAGATCCAATATTCAATCGTATCCAATAGTCCATGGTATTGTAAGGAAGCCTGTTCCGATAATTGTAAGGATCCAATAAAAATTTCATTTAGTGTTATGAAGGAGACTCCAGAAGACAACGTCAAGTAACAGAGTTTTTGGACTATCTCATTCAGCAGTGGTTGGAAAATGCTACCATGCCACGTCACATATGGAATGTAGATGGCAGGAATTCCAATTTACATTCCTTGGTTGGAAGGAAGACATCCAACATTTTTTTTCTCATAGTGAAGCTAAAAATGATAACTATGGAGATATCTTTCATTTTAAAATACAATGAACTTGGAGAAATGGGAAGAAAAAGGAAAAAAGTATTCAAAAAACTAGACCAAGAGAATAAAATATATCCTTGACGAGTTCAAAAACAGTGGTGACTTGAAAAAAATGTTCAAGTGCATTGTGCTAAATATGTTAAAGTGAACAAAAAAGTCACATAGACACTACAGACAGATTGTATAATTAGTTCATTTTAAATACTGATAAGACATGCAGCTGATTTTTATGTAAAAAAAAAAAAAATAAATAAATAAAATAAAATCGAAAAAATAAAGTTTGAAAGTAAGCAATTTCGATAAATACAACGCACAAAAAATACTAGTTGCTCAAAGCCCAACCCCAAACCTCCCCGTTGTATAAAACACCAGCTGTAAACTAGTGGTACGCTAATACGCACTAGGCTGATATGGGGCTCTGGCAGACTATATTTTTTAACTTGCATTAATATACCTCTTTGGAACAATGGGTCGCATGTGGCACGATTTTTGTTGGATCGCAACTGGCAATAACCTCAGCGCTGGCCTTAGGCTGAAGCATTTAGTCGCGCAAGATTTATTTCGGGGCCTTTGTAAGTGTAAAGTAATTAAAATAGGTTTGCCATTATTAAAAAGTACATCCAGCTGCAAAGACATTACTAATACCTAGTTTCAAACCTGGTTTTAAAATGTTATGTCTAGTTAGGAAAATCAGTACAACAACAAATTAATAGCCGTGATTATAACTTTTATTACACAACCTACAAATAAAAAATAAGTTGAACTTCCATAGCTCTGTGCGTAGAATTCGTATCCTGCCCACATCTCGTATTTTTTAAATCGCTTTTACACTCATCCTTGTGAAAAATAACGTTCGCTACACGTTGTAAGGTGTTCTGCATCCAGTATGGTTGCCATTCCTCGCTCCATGGCAGAACTCTTTTACGCGATTCTATGAAAAATGACTAAGAAAAGAACAAAATGAAGATAAACATTTTTTTTCGTATTTTGTAACTTATTTCACTGCCTCGAATGAAACAAAAATCTCGAAATGACTTAGTTTTTCTCTCATTGGATTCTGATGCGGGTCTAATCACTGGATGCAATAGATTCTAATAAAAAAATATTTTATTACATCTGAAACAAATTTAAGAGAAAAAACTGCTCCAAGTTCAAATTTTTACATAGAAATTTTTTTTAAATTTCTCAATAAAAAATATATTTACTGGAGGAAATAAAATAATCGGAACTTTTTCATACCTACTCTCAATTCAAAATACATTTTTGCTTTATTTCTTTAGTTCCTACACATAGTTTTTAAAGAAATTTCCCATAACTAAAAAAAACCCTTTAGCGCCTTCAAACAGCCGGCGCCTCCGGGCTAGTTCCGCCTCCAAGGTTGGTACAGCTTAGAATACCTACAAATCTAGTTAGCAATGACTAGGTTTTGTATCAAGGTTATATTTTTTTACTAATTTAAGCAGCACACAGTAATAGTCAATATATCTGGTGGATAACATCAGGTCCGCTTCTGGAAGAAGACTCTACGAGCGCGAAATTGTGCTTCATATCGAAGTTAGATAGAGGGCAGCACCTTGCTTTCCCCGGAAGAGACCCTCCCTCGCTACACCGCGCCTCACCTTTCCGCAGTATCGAGTCCTTTCTTTACATAGTAAAGGATCTTTATGGGTTTCCTTTAGTTCCACCTAATGCCATCCTTCCTTACGCAGGGTGTGACGGATGGATACCTCTTCACGACCGCGACAGAGAGTACGCCTGCTTCAGGTATGCGACCCTCCCTCGCTACACCGCGCCTCGCTTTTCCGCAGTATCAAGTCGTTTCCTTACATAGCAAAGGATCATTACGGGTTTTCCTTAGTTCCACCTAATGCCATCCTTCCTTACGCAGGGTGTGACGAGTAGATACCTCTTCACGACCGCGACAGAGAGTACGCCTGCTTCAGGTATGCGACCCTCCCTCGCTACACCGCGCCTCGCTTTTCCGCAGTATCAAGTCGTTTCCTTACATAGTAAAGGATCATTACGAGGTTTTCTTAGTTCCACCTAATGCCATCCTTCCTTATGCACGGTGTGACGGGTAGATACCTCTTCACGACCGCGACAGAGAGTACGCCTGCTTCATGTATGCGACCATGCCTCTTCCACCTCGATCCTCGATCAGAAGCCCAATCGTTTTATGTGCCAACCGCCCATCCTAGTCCTACCTAATACTTTTCTGTCCCTCGTAGGTAATTACAACATACAAAACAAGTTATAAAACCTTTTAAAAACCGGCATTTTCCTGATTTATTTTTGCCCGACAAAGTTTTTCAAACTATTCACTGTAGATAAAAGTGTAATTACTTTTAAAAAATCTACAATATATATATATATATATATATATATATATATATATATATATATATATAAAGGGGTACAAATGGTTTTATTCACACTAATTCGGCTTAAAGCTGAAAACCCTTGAGCTCTTGTATTTCCCAACACGCCGACTTTTGGAATGCTGTCTGTGTGTGTAATGTTCGTGGATTTCATCTCTAAGGTCAATAATGAGGATTAGGATTCTCCACAAGATTCACAGCTCGGGTCCGAAAAAACCGGTTTCCAGATGCGACCTACCAATTTCAAACAACTTTTTATTTGGTGCCAGCTAATTGCAGCAGACACTGGAGATGTCACACAGATGAATGTCTACCCGAGACAGTCCTTTCAGGTTTTAAAACATATACGTGTCTGTGACGATAAAACTCATTCTAAATATCATCTTGAAGTGGTATAAAACACGTAAAAGACATACACAAAACTCACAAATTAATTATTTATTGACTCATACGCGTTTCAATGACAACTGTTGTAAGTTAGTGTTTGTAGTAACACTCAATGATGATGATGATTTTGTCATTGAAACGCGTATGAGTCAATGAATGATTAATTTGTGAGTTTTGTGTATGTCTTTTACTTGTTTTAACATAACCTCACAAGCTGAGCTCAAAGAATAGTTGTATTCAAGTGGCATACTTACACTGATACTTAATGTTGTAACTAAATGTTGTCAGAAGTTACGTCATTTAAATCTGTGGAAAACGATACAATTTTAAATGGGCGAAAGTATTAATTTAAATATGAAAGTATATGATTTTCAATTTTGTGTGCCAGATCTATCAGAAACTAGAGTTTATAGTGACTTATTTGCCCAAATTTAAAAACCAAATTTAAAATTTTTAAAATACCGACAGGGCGTGTAGATATCTCAAGAATCCGTTAGTACTAAACTTATCAATAATCAAAGTTTTATTTATTAATATAAAACAATACTTTTATTTTATACGTTTATTAAAATGCGTCAGTATTTTCTACAACACCGTCTATGAGTTTAGTGGTTAAAAGTTTATTTAATTCATATTAGTGCACCATTTTTTAATGAGATAATTCAGTAGGCCTACAACAATATACTGATTCTTCGCTTTTATTATATTCTGTCTACAATTTTAAAGTGGATTTAGCTTAAAGTTAACTTTGCAGCTTTTAAGCTACACAATTTTATAGAAGATTTTTGCTAAGTTTTAGTTTTGTTCCGAAAATCCGCGATAAATTCTATGCTAGTTGTGTTACAATTCCTCGCTTTTCTTGCTCCGATGTTGGATTTCCTATAATTAATTTTACAAACAATTAAAGGGGAACTGTCCATCGCGTCGCGTGTGAATACCATTAGTCCCCACTTACTTTTTTTTGGGCGTTCTACTATAGACATGAAAGTTTAAATGAATTCAATACATTTCATATAATTAAAAAAAAAACACCCAATACAAGAAATAATCAATAGTTAAATTATGTCCAGACTACTTTGTTAAGTAGTTATTTACTGTACAACTTTGTTCATTTAGTAACTAATTATAAGTTGTATTGCGGTTAATTGTAATAAATGCCACTGTTTTTACTGTATACCAATAAATTGGAAAAAACATTTTATTTAAACTTAAACACATTTGTTACGACAATATTTGTTTTTGAAAATTGTGGATAGCTTTCTAGCACTGTACTTCAATATAATAAAACAAATATATTGAAAAAGAATTTTTTTTAGTCAACCCTTACTGAGGTCAGTAAAAAATGTTATTTGAGTTAGGTTTTATTTTATAAATGCATATTAGGTGGGAAAATATAAAGCAAATTTCCTTGCTATTTTCTATTTTCCTCGTTATACAATATATAGTGTTGCACTACGATTTTTGTTTTTTACTATTTATTTGCTTTCTTTTTTCCTTTCTGATTTAAGAAGCTGATAGTGGTCTGTAACTTCACATTCAATCCACCTTTTGTAATGCTTCACTATTGCAAAGAACCTTCTTATAATTTCATATAGTACATCTTCAAGTTATTTTTTAGCTCTGGGAAAGTTAGCCCAGTCGTAAAACTGATGGTTTTCAAACATGAAGATCTACAGTTCGAATCCGACCTGAGCATCAAATTTTTAAATTTAAAATAACTGTATTGTCATCCACAATAGTTTTTAAAAAACTATTTGAACTCGAATGGATGAATAAAAAAATATTTTATTAACGATTGGAAATTTGTACAAGATTATATACATATATATAATTAATAAATTTAAAAAATTTCAAAAACAAGAATACTTTTAATGAATATATTCATAAGAATAAATATATTCATTAAAAGTATTCTTGTTTTTGAAATATTTTTAATTTATTAACTATATTACAAGAAAACATATCACCATATTTAATATATATATAATATATATATATATATATATATATATATATATATATATATATATATATATATATATATATATATATATATAATGAGAGTGTGAGCTAATAGAAGGAATTTAAAAATACTTTATATTATTAGTTCAAAATATGACCAAAACTCTATTTCACTCAGTCCAGTTACCTTCAAGAAAGGTGAGGCAGGCTGCTGCAGCTCTCACAGTGAGCATTTTAAGGCGGGGTGCGCGTTATTTTCACCCCTCTTACTCACAGTGCACGCTTGGTCTTACATGTTCGAACTGTTAGTTACGTCAGTGCCCTCGTGGTCAACCAAGTGCTAGTGATAGCATTATTTAACGCGGGTTAATATTTATTAAATTAATTTTTATGTGTGGCCCGAAGTGTTATTGCTGTTATTTCCAACATTATGTCACATAGCTCTCGAGCTTACATTTCTACGAGTGAGTTGCGATCAAATATAAAAAATTTGAATCTAAATTAGAACATGAAATTCGTTAAAGTATTATGTCCCACTCGACTTACAGTCGATGCTACCTATATCTTACGTTTGGCATAAACGACTTTCAACAATATCTTATCTCTATGACAAGTTAAAAATTATATTGGTCGTGGGTTTAGAGTGCGTTACTTTATAGCAAGAAATGTTCAAAATGTAGTGTTGGATTTTGTTGGCAACAAAATATAACTTAACAATTTTTTAGTGGTTAAAATTAACTTAAATTGACAGTAGACTCATTACGTTTTATAACTTTAAACCGTAATGTTTTAAAAGAATCTTTTCTCCCTGACCTTATCACATCTGTATAAGCGATCGGACAATTAGTCCCACGGAGAATCCGTCCCATATAAAAATGCGGTCATGTAGTCCTACTTTTGACTACCTGGACCGGGAAATAATAATATTTCGAAACAGATATAAAGGTCCCAGCTAAGATAAAGGTTGTAGAAAGACCCATATGTAGAATAACGTATCTGACCTACCTTCCCTCACAATAGGTTGTAACGATTCATATCGATCAGGGTTTTGTATTATCATGTCATATAATTGATTATTATATTAGAAATTATATATATATATATATATATATATATATATATATATATATATATATATATATATATATATATATTAAAACAACACAGGTTATTCAAATACAAGAATATTTATTATTTTATATCCAAAGCTTTTCGTTGGCAAACAGTACCAACATCATCAGGAATGAAAATTACAATAATTATTGTAATTTTCATTCCTGATGATGTTTGTACTGTTTGCCAACGAAAAGCTTTGGATATAAAATAATAAATATTCTTGTATTTGAATAACCTGTGTTGTTTTAAATTATTAAACAAGAAAACGTATTATATATATATATCACTTTCGCTATATGTACTTAAACAAGAATCTTACTTGGTATTTATGCGAGTTAACTTTCAAAGATTGGTAGTATCTCCATCATCGGAGATGATGTATAACATGTACCGTTATGTTCTATTTTCGGATTCACTGCACTGTGCGAGTCTTGGGGTTAATTTTGTCTATTAGGTTGAATAATTTATCGATTTTTTATATTATTTGTATTTGTTCGTTTATGGTAATTTTTTTATGTTTATAAATTTGTAGTTGTTCCCAGATTGTCATTTTTTATAAACATAAAAATAATATCATAAACGAACAAATATAAATAAAATTTAAAAAAACTATAAATTATTCAACCTAATAGACAAAATTAACCCCAAGACTCGCACAGTGCAGTGAATCAGAAAATAGAACAATAACGGTACATCACACCTTGTGACAACGGAAATTCCACTCAGTTTGCAGTCTACTACAACCCCCTGTCAGTGATTCCCGATGATGGAGATACTTCCAATCTTTGAAAGTTAACTCGCATAAATACCAAGTAAGATTCTTGTTTAAGTATACATAGTGAAAGTAATAAGTGAATACAAGAAAACAGTGTTGCAAAACATATATATATATATATATATATATACATATATAAATAAGTACATATTTATTTAACTTAGCAAACTGTTTTCTTATATTCACTTATCACTTACACGTTAATGTACTTGAACAAGAATCTTATTTGTTATATTTGCTATTCGAACTTAGAGAACTTATTAATTACAGTGCTACCATTTTCGAGCTTTAAAAGACTGGGTAATAAAGCTCATCAGACTAAGGCTTGAAAGTGAGAGCACTGTAATTAATAAGTTCTCGAAAGTCGACTCGCAAATATACCAAGCAACGTTTTTATTAAAGTACATTAAATCATATATAAAAACTTTTTTCTTGTTTGAAATATATTACTTACTTACTAGCCAACGCCCACCCTTGGCTGTTGAGCCATTTGGTGACGCGCTGACCAGTATAGTCGAACCAGTGGGTCAACATCATCTTCGGAATCGTCGAGCGCGCTGTACTTCATCAGATGATCCGCACCCATCATATCGTGTCCACAGAGAGGGCATTCCGGTGTTTGGAGCACACCGATGCGATGTAGATGGGAGGCCAGGTAGTCATGGCAGGTTTGCATTCTGAACTTGGCAACGCCTACAGCTCGTCTGTGGTTGATGGGCACTGTGCTGGCTAGGTTTTCCCATTTTCTTCCTGCTGATTGCTGTGTGAGGTGCAGTTTGCTGGCCCGGTCGATAGTTGCATTGATGAGGGCTTTCGTGCTTTGCAGCGAAGGCATGCAAATGGGTTGTGCCATGGATGTGTCTTTCTTGGCCAGAAAGTCTGCCCTCTCATTTCCATAGATGCCAACATGGCTTGGGATCCATTATAAAGGCATTCGCCAGGTGTTCCAGGGCTTTTCTTGCTCCATTGTTCTTTTACAGTCTGTATCTGTATTGCGCGATAGGTTACGGATAGCCGCTTGTGAATCGACGAAGAAAACTGCTGTGTAGGGGCTATTTTGTTTAGTTCGGCTGCTACTGCTTTTACTGCTGCTATTTCTCCATCGTAGTTGGTCTGGGGAGTTCCCACTGCTAGGTATCCCTTAAAATTGCGACTGTAGTAGGCAGCTCCTGTTGCACCTGTTTCCGTTATTGAAGATCCATCTGTGTATATATGTAACCATCCTGGTTGTTTGAAATATATATTTAAGTAGGCATATGTAGGTAAGCATCGTGTTGGCCCAGCCTATCTTAACTATTAACTTTAGTAGAACATTCGCCATAATCTTCTTAATAAAAACGATTCCAGAACGTTTCGAGCGTGAGAACCGACTCTTATAAAGCTAAGAGTGAAAGTTACGTGTGAACTGACACACAACCAAATGCCTAAAAAGTGTAGGCCTAAGTGAATGAAATGCGAAAATACAGGTTGTACGTGATATGAGATAATAAGCAATTACGGTAAACAAACCTTTGCAGTCATAAACAGCTGACTCAACCGCCCAGAAGCAACTCTGTTGTTTTCGTAACTGATCAAGTGCACTACTAAATGTTTTCGAATGTCACTAAACTTGAGCACGGCTCATGCTCATGCTGTTAGCTTACATTTCCAACAGCTTCACTGTTTATAAGATTTAGCTTTCACTGTTTATATTTCTACTCTCAAAACATTAAGTGTTTGGTAAATAAATAATCCGGTTGAATATTAGAATCATACGAAATCATAAACATATAAAATATATACAACTCAAAGTTATTAAACTTTAATTTCAAACGCGTTTCAATGACATTATGTCATCATCATCAGAGATGATATCACAATCATAAAACTCTAATTGAATAAATGGAACATAACCTATAAAATTTTTATAATATTTATTTAATTAAAGTTTTATGTTTGTGATAGCATCACTGATGATGATAACATAAAGTCACTGAAACGCGTTTGAAATTCAGGTTTAATAATTGCGAGTTGTATGTATTTCTTGTGTTCATAACCTTAACTTAAATCACAAGCCAGCTTGAATATTGTTTATGAGATCAAATATTAGAAACATATGAGATCAAATTTAGGCCAGTAATGTAGTTCCACGGAATTTTACTTCTTTGGTAGTGGTTTACATCAGTAAAATTCCAGTAACGCCAAATTGCTGACCGACGATTCTTGTATTCGTTAATTGCTATCTTCTCTAAAGGTAAAATTAACGCTAACTTTTGTTACTCTCACTATGTGTTAGGGAGAAGAATGTTTTGGAATATTCGATTAAATATAAAAAGTATATGGCGATATATATAAGTTAGTAATAGCGTTCAGCGGTGGTGAACTACGATTGTTTACATCAGCAAAATTCCAGCAGAGCAGCGCTGCTGATCTTGCACAGTTCTTTAATTCACGAACAGCTTTCCTTTCTTCTCTAATGGCGAGGTTAATGGTAGTCATTGTTACTATCCCTATGTCTTCAGTTTTGCTCGCACTATTGTGTACACCCTCAACACCCTATCGTTAGAATTATTTTAAAGACGCCGTCAAAACGAGACAGATGGATATACAGTAGAGTCTCGGAAGTCCGAGTCCGATTCTCCGAGCTCCCGTTAAATTCGAGCCTTTTCTTATTTGAGCCTATTTTATCTATTTGAAAGAAAATGAGTCGGGCGACCAATAAATGTTTATAGCGATAAAGAAAATGAATCAGGCGTTCAAGAAATATTTATATCAAAATGCAAAGGAAATGGGTCAGGATTCCAAGAAATACGGTATTTTTCTTTCTCCTCATTCTGCTGTATCATTCAGTTCACTAGTGTTCTACAAATTGGTGTATTCCGCAAGTTGTGTATGAATGTCTTTATCAGTTATGTTTAGATGTCTGACAGAAGGTCAATGGGCCGTAAATACCTTTCTTTATTTACCATGTAAGTTTCGTCAGTCGACAAATATCCCTTAGAAAGCCTAAATGTCTAGTCCTGTGCTTGTCATTCAGAAAATAAACTTTCTTGAAGCAAAAATATCAATTACGACACTTAAGATTAGCTGGCCTGGTCTTTATTCCTGTTATTATTAAATCCAAATCGGACTGTCACCACATTGATCTGGTATGAGGGGTTTAACTGTAGGGTTCATTAGAAGTCCTATTTTTTCTAATGCACTGGAACCTAATTCCGTGTAATCCGAGTTTTCTCGGGGATCTCTGTCCCATTCACCTCGAATTATCGAGGTTTTACCATATGTTGCGAAAAGTATTGATTCGAGGAATGAAATGGAATCGAAGCACTGTTTCTCCAATTATCAATGGTTCCACGTGACCAATGCCAAGCACTGAGACGTTCAAGTACTTTCGGACTTATATGAATAGCAACTTAAACACTACGTAAACAAAATGGAAAAGTACTAAGCTATAAAAAAGCAAAGTGGCCAGGTGGTTGTCAATTACAGCCACTGTGACGCAATGTCGAGCTTGGCAGGAAACCGTCTCCTTCATTTTAAACCTCAACACGTATACGGCGTTCTTGGCGTTCTTTAATATGTAATACTGGAGAATGCCGCTGACGGCGCTGTACGGCAAGACCTGAAGAGGAAACTTTCATTGAATAAGCAATTGACAAAACTTTTTTTGTACAACCGATACTTATCGTTTTTATTAACCGGTTTTAGCTTAGAATCTGGATGTTCACATCTTTTTTTGTTCTCGTACACACAAACACACTACAGTAATATCACGCATTTATTCTCCCAACATTGTAGCGGCAAACACCGCTTTATTCCAGTTGACTGTATGTCTGCTTTAGGAAAGCAACCTTGCCCAGTTCCCAAGTATTCCCCTTTCCCAAAGGAATTTAATGTTTACCTTTATTTCACCTAGATCTACCATCTCAACTTTCTCCATACGCGGGGTCGTAGGTAGCTTTTCTTTTACTACGGAAACATCCCACCTTTAGTTAAGTAGTTTTGCCCAAGATTTAGGTTTCCTCCCCTTTGCCAAAGTAGGTTTAAGTGTTTTCTTACTCTTTCTTACTTTATTTCACCTTGACCTACTATCTCTTAACTTTCTCCATATAAGGGGTCGCAGGTAGCTTTTCTTTTACTACGGAAGCATCCCACCTTTAGTTAACTTGCTTTGCCCAAGATTTAGATTTCTCCTCCTTTCTCACAGAAGGTTAGCGTTTTTATTCCAACCTAAACTCAAACTACATTCACCTGGAATTACATTTTTTATCCTTTCCTTCTAGAGAGTGTAACAGATAAAAACGTTCTGTTACGACCCCAACAGAGAGTGGATCTATCTCAGGGAGGCGACCCTGTACACGCAAGTCGTGACAGATCGGAGACAATGCCGCTACTACCCGAATATACTTTATAGACGATAGTAACATTTTAACTAATCTCTTTTGAAACTTAAATAGGCCTATATTTGCCAAAAAATATAAAATTAATTTAAACCTCCAAGATAACAAGTCAAATTAGCGTAATTTATAGATAACTTTACCGTTAAGAACTTTTCCATAACCCTCAACTGACTCTGTTATTTTTCTCCGATTCTGTACATTACTAAACGGTAAACATATTTATCTTTTGTATTGTAACATAACCTTGTAAATACCAAACTGTAAGTTATGCATAATTATCTTTTAATAGTTTCAACTTATCTAGGTTAAGTGCTTAGTCTCCATTTTGTAGCAGTAGTTTAGCTTTAGGTGTTAGGCTATTACAACCTAGTTGTAGCGTAGTAAAAGGATATGTAATGGGGATGATAAAATTATGGGGTTTTTCGCATAAAACCCTTATTTAACGTAAGGTAACAATATCTAAAATGATATAAAGCGTTAACACGCGGACGGGGGTCTAAGGGGGCCTTTTCAGCAACTTATCATCCCACAAGTGCATTCTTAAAGCAGATGTAACTTTAATGGTGGACAAGAGCAAGTCAATCGATAACTCATTCTTATCAACAATTCATTTCAAAGAACGATTTTTTCTAATTATTAACCTAAAATAATCACTACTCTTGGATTCCTCAATTTTCCTATTCAAGGGAATGAAATGACGAGTACTCGAAAAAGAATCAAAGAACCGATCTTTCTTCCATAATGAATGAGTTTTTTTCATAATTTGTAATTTCGCAAAACATTTAGTTATCATTTGGAGGCCAGCCTAACATAATCAATCAAGTACCCTCCATGAGGTAATAACTAAAATATTTCATTGTAATAAAATAATTTGTAATTTTAATGATTAGATTATGTTAAAATGAAAACATTCGCCGAAGGTCATTGCAGCAGAATCAACGAGATTAAATAATTTTGAGGCCTATTTGAATGATTATGTTAGGTTAGGTTAATCTAAATAGCTTGAAGTGCGTTTTATGTTAAATTAGCTACGAATAATTCAAAAGTTTAAAATTGTGCCTGACGATTTGCGAAAGAGTACAAATAGTGATATTGTGAATTCTGTAAATATTTACATCGGCAAAACAACTGTTATTTACGTTTCCAACAAATTTATGTTAAAAGCTTTCGTAGGATTGCTCTTGCTAGAAGCTCGGAAGTAATCAGTAAACACAGATGGCTGCGGTAGAGAGATTCTGGACGACCACGACGCTGTCAAGTTGGTTTCAATGTCAGGGGCCTACGCTTTGACGACAATCATTTAAAAAATGAACGACTGCAAATTGTAACTTTAAAAAATCAGAATACTCTTTACATGACTTGTTGATCAATTTTTTTTTTGAAATACATAACTGCAATATTAGTGTCTCTTACAAAATAGACGCTTGTTTGAAATTTCAAGTCAAATACAGTCTTATAGTGCTGGAAAGAAAATAAATAAGTTGACTTCGGTGCTTCATTAAATGTGTGTTTATCAGTCAATAATATTTCTCATTTGTTCCGTTAAGTGATATTAGGCTTTATAGCAGAACCTTTTTAAAAATGGTATATTTAATTTAATGCTCTTTAATTTAACTGTTTGTTTTCAGAACCCCTACTGGTGAATAGTTACACTGATACTTTCCGTGGAGTTCTTATTGCGTTATAATTATGAACTTCATTTGAAATTTTGCTGCAAAACATATTTTGAGACATATAAAAATATTGTTTAAGAATTTTTAAATAAATGTAACAATTTGCTTTCATTAACTGTTTGTATGTCTTGAACACTTCAAGAGCACACCACCTAACCTTACAATCTTCATATTTAAACCGTTTTAATTAATGTTTTAAAGTTAGCCTTTTTTATCCTTTTAAATTTCATTTAATTATCCATAAAGTTTATTCAAAACCCCATCCAGGATAGAACTTTATTTATTAATCAATAATTTTAGCCTTCATTGTACAAATAATTATTACACCTTGTATTCGAGCCAATTAATTATCTTCTTATGGGTGGTAAGTACATTTTAATTTTACATGACTTTTTTACTATTTAAATACATATTAATGAAAACTAAATTATTATTTTAAATAACAAGGATAGTTTATAGCTTAATTCTAATTTTCAAATTTAACAATAAGTACTTATACTTAGCAATAGGTATTTAGGCCTACAGTAGGACCTAATATATATTAGAGCTTAGCTAGTGAGAAAGGTTGACGAACATAAATGTTAAAAACAATTACGAAAAACTTTATTTCATACGAATTTATTAATAGATACTAGTTTCGGCGACGATGTCATCTTTCTTAGTTATTGCCTAACACTTGCACTGAGGAAGGAGACATCGCTGCCGAAACTAGCTGCAGTAACGTGTTAAGTAAACTCTTTCAACATTTACAGTCGTGAATACGTATTTATAGTTAACAATAAAATTTTTGTTTAGCTAGAAAACCAAAGTTTTAGAAAAATAACAAATTTCATAAAGTTTGCCTTTTTTGGAGTCGTGCAAACGACCCCAATATGAACCAATCTAAATAGCGTAACAATAACAAATTAATAGGTAAGCGAAAAATGGCAACATCCAGTGTAACAATGAGTCACGTCTCTTATTTGCAACTGGGAAAACATATGTTGACTAATGTGTGCGAGTTGTTCGTTCTACAACGGCGTAGTTTGATAGTTGTAGTATAAGCCTGTTTATGTTGGATTAGGCAATTGCAACATCAATTAATAATATCTCTTTGCTAAGATCTAAGATTTAGTTTTTAAATTCCAGGTCACACACAATGTTTTGCTAACGTTTGATATTAGTTTGAAAATTCATTGTCGCTGAAAAGTTCACGAGGTAATGTAAGAGCTTTTCTTTACAATAATCCTTGAGTAAATTTATTACAAAAGTTTGAAGATTCTCACAGACAGAAGAAATTTATTATAAAAATCGTATACTATAGAGGATTTCTAGGGAAATAATTGGAAATAAATCCATCCTCAATATTTTGCAGGTATATTTAAAGATTTTTTAAAACATGAATAAGGGGATATATAAACATTTAAATATATTTGTATTTATTATGTTATATATGTAAATATCTTATGTTGTTATTTTTATATATTTGTAGGGTTTATTATATGTTTTAAAAACATTATTTTATAATTTTGCTTTATATGAAACAAGAATATAATCCTTGTTTAGTATAAATTAAAGAAAAGTAATCCTTGCTTAAATTATAGTATAAAATGGTAGATTTCTTTCTTGTACTTATAAAGCGATCTACCCGTCTCACTTAGTTTGCGGACATACAGAAGGAAACTGGTGACGGCAACGCAACCCAAACCTGCATACAGGGTTGAATGCATAGCATACAGAGTTGAATGCACATAAGCATGGCGAAGTGATAGCAACGCGACCAGCGGGTGACATAGAAACTAGAGTTGCTCCGGTCACGACATGCTGTAAACTCGTTGCTCGGTTGCCAGTAGCATTTGTTGTGTTGTGTATGCGTTTCTCAAGAGTGCTCCCGTATTTAAATAATAATTATTGTTATTTATATATTTTGTATATCTGTTTCTTTGAATAGTCTTTTATTATACTGCTATAGTATGTCAGGAAAACAAAATATTGCTGGTTCTGATCATGATTTGTGTACCCAACAACTTCAAAACGATACGAATGATTACCAACAATTTTTTTGAAAATATATGAGATCGGCACTTGAACTATACAATTTGATTTGTTTTAAAATTAATTTTTTATTTCATTGCAATGTTATTTTATTTTAAGTTTTGCAGTTATACATTTAAAAAAATACATATTAAATGCGCAATTGACCTGAGCTGAGTGTTATTGTTAATATTTCTCCAGTTGAAATCTGTTCTCGCCAATTAGTTGTTTTTTCTTGATGTTCTCAAATACATGCCTTAAAAGGAAGTCGTAACTGCTAATGCCTAAACGATGATAATTGAAAAATTGGACTAGGTAAATTCGTAAGTTTTGCACAGCAATGTATTATTGACTTAGTCTTGCATGAATTACGTTATAGAGGTGTAGGCCTACACGGAATTGTCTTTTTTTTTGTAACGTTTTTGTATCGTCTTTCTTAAAATATACACAAGGACGCATCCTCCTCTGACAACTTTATATAAACAATGTTGTAAACTAACTAGCAACTTTTCTAATAGCAACTCAAGTTTGCTTGCGTTACCGCCACCAGTTGCCTTCTAAGTGTCTGCAGCCTTTAAGTAGTAACTGGCAATATTTTATTTGTTTATTGTATTTTTTTTATTTTGTTTAAAAGATGTAGGTAAACCCCTGACAGAGGATATAAAGCGAATCATGTATCTGCAATGTTACATTCCCTTGTAAGACGAGGGTAAGTGAGTATAGATGGAATTAGGTAGGGGAAGGAAGGAATGACGATTTTCGATACTGGAAATCGGAGAATATTATGACATCGACGAAGATGAGGTGTATGCCAGTAGCCTAGCTGTGTATAGTAGATGTATTAGAATATTTATTTACAATGCTGGGCTCTCGCTCTGATCTGGAGTGTCTCCTAGCAACACAGACAAGTGTAACAAGTTACTAAAAACTCTGCAAACCAGAAATAGAGGTTTAAAATTACAGTAATTATCGACACATAAACATACCGTAGCCTTAATTTACACACGCTCCTAGGCTCATTGTTTTATTATATACTAAATTACTATATTACGATTTTAAAACTATCCTGTAAGGATATATTTCGTTAAAAATAATTATTTTAAAAACTAAAATTTCCTAGCCCATACTAATCACGTACACGTTTCGGTGTATAGCTCTGTGAGTGACATCCGCTGGGGCGAGAGTAAGCCAGGGTAATGCATTTCTAAAATCATGCCTCGCGTTTCCTGCGAGTTTCCCGAAAGTGTCGGTTAGAGTTGGATCGGATTGGTTATTGCAAAGTATTAATTTGAGTGCCATTTTACTTGGTTAATTCTTTTTACGGTTAATAAAATTATTATCAAATTTCAATAACGGTAAGAACAAATAAATGTTTTTTCATTGGCTAGTACAGCTCGAGTCAGGGAAGGTCGCGCGCACAGCTACCCGCCGGCAATTATACGTCATAACATCACACATGATGTTGGAAATGGAGGGAAATGGGTGACACTTTTTCAATGCAGCAACCTGTTAGTTTAGATTGGGAAGCTTAATCTTTTCTTTTTTTTGACCAAACCTAGTCGGATACTTTACAACTATTTGTAATGTAGTATAACATAAATAAAACCTGAGTTTATAGAGTTTCGTGTAGGTTTATAAAGTGAGGTTATTTTTTGTATACAACGGTATGTTTTTCCCTGGACGTGCCAGGGAAGTCCGCGCGCATAACTACCCGCCGACAATTATACGTTTTAACATCAAGCATGCTGTTGCAGATGAATAAAAATGGCGACACTTCTTCACTACAGCAACCTATTGGTTTTAATTGGGAAATTTATTTTTTTATAACCAAATGAACCCAATCTAATACTATTAAGTATTTTTAATGTATTGTAATTTAATAAAACATATATATGTGTTTTGTAATTTAACCTGAGTTTATACAGATTTGTGTATGTAAAGTGAGGTTATATTTGTTTAACGATTATTAATACACGTTTTATGGACTTTTCCAATTTTGGCATTTAAAATCACTTGCTCCTTGTTTAGAAAGGAATTTTCTAAGTAATGTCTGTAAAATTAAAATCGTAGCGGACCCAATCTTTGTTAAACATTACATTCATGTTGTAACTCGTATATTTATAAGTGCAACAACTATTAGGCCAATCTCAGTAAATTTTGACCTAAGAAATGACTTTCTAGTACATCCTGAAGCCATCTGTTGATTGTTCATTATGTAAAATTTAAGAAAAATATTAATTAAAACTTTATTCCCCCTTCACATTAAAAGAAACCGTATAACGCCCGTGATATAAATAGATGCATTCACCGTTATTGATACTCAATCTTAAAACCTCAAATGTCAATGCGTATTAGATAACGCCGTTCCTATGACGCGGATGGAAATACTCGCAGGTGTTACGTAGCGGATAAATGCCTGTAATAAGAATGTAAAGCATGTCGGAAACAGAGGCGTGGTGAGGTTAGAATTACATAACCTCAAATTGTGAAACTTCTCCAACTTGCTGGGATCGGATCGCCGCCGTGGGCTAGGAAAGTCTAGACCTCAACTACCTAACACGGAGCGGCTCTTCCCAGGAATTTTGTCAATTTGTCAATGGGCGTTAACCACTTTAGAATTACCCGTTTTGCTTGTATTGTCTCCAATTTTAGAATTCTTACAGAAGTCCAGAATTACCTGTCTGCAAATGGAATTCGAAGAAAGGACTTTTGTTTCTGAACAAGGGCTAAGTTGTAGACGCTTCTCACGGACGAAACCTATTTGCTTGTTAGTACACTGCAACTAATGTACAAAAATATGTTCACATTGTGTGTGACAACTGCCTTAACTACAACTACAGGTGAGCGTAGTTCTTTTTAACGAACTAGGATAATAAACGAGTTCAATAGTTCATTTTTTATTTTTGAAGAAGAACTGAACTAAGTGAAGTATTGAATTATGAAAATAGAGGGTGGAACTGTAACAGGAAAGGGAGGAAATGAACTAAAAGGACATGATACACTCGTTCGTCGGTCTCCGAGTCCGGAAGAAGGGGGGGGGTTGAAGTTGAACCATAATTCATCAAAACAAAGATCGTTCTTTATAGTTCTTTCCCCGGAACTAGTTCGTCCAGGAAAATCTCATCTATAACTACAACCAAGAACAGGGCTTCGCAAAAAGTCTTAGAAGCAAAACCCAAATATCGAGCAGTTACTCCCTAAACATTGTTTTCAATATAAAATTGCTTGTTGTAATCATCTTGAATTCACTAATTAAACTAAAAGTTATTAATGCATAACTGAGTGAATACTTTAGAACTTATTTCCTGACGCGTTTCGAAACAATCGTTTCATTGACGAGCAGTGGGTCGGCTTGTCAATGAATCGATTGTTTGGAAACGCTCAGCAAGTTCACTCTGTTACGCAATAATTACTTATAAAAAAATTATATACGTACTGTAATAATAAGTAAAGAGATATATTACTAAATATTGTCCTATATTTTTAATAAAAAAGTTTAAATAAGTAAAGCATATCAAACGGTTATTTACTTTAAATACAAATTAAAAAGAAAATCTTATTTGAAATTAACTTAATTACAAAGAAAATATTGGAAAGAACCTTACTTAAGTTTACCGTAGAGAACGATTGGTATCACTCTAGTTTGTAACTTCTTGTTTGCTAGATTGTAATTTTGTAATGAAACCCACTGAGGATGATGACGTGGTCATCGATATGTACATAAGGGTTTAATCTTAGGTAACTTGTTTTATTTGTTATTTTTGCGGTATTGGGGTTCTTTTCAATATTTTCATTGTAAAGCTAGATGATAATAGCTGTCCTTTCCAAATGGTGGAAATTAATTTCCCCAATTATTCTGCTATCGCTTCCTAGTGCTTCTTAACAACTGTAAGGATTTTCTGTAAGCATTAAATGTCTCTATACTACTCACGAGAATTTCTTAGATTTAACAATTCTGACTGGAAAATCAAAACACTAGCCTATGTATAAGGCGGTAGTTATGAACGACTAGTATCCCGATTTTTGCACTCTTCAGGTAGAATTACCATCGAATATTAATGTCGAACAGTCGTGGTCTAGACTACTAATTTAAAAAGATTGTTTTACTTAACGTGTAGTACTAATTTCACAGACGGCAATGTTCTCAGTACAGCCGCGGGAAGTTTTCGTAGTATATTGCCCAAGTGACCGTTTAGACCGTCCGTGCTCTCTACCTTTTAATTGTGATTTAAAATTCTTTAAAATTTTAGTTTCCTTTTAAAATTTTGGGAGTATTCTAACCTCCTGAACTCCTCCCTAGAATAAGTTCTTCTCTGAATTGTAGAAAGTTAACGGTAAACAATATTCGAGCTGGCTTCTGAGTCACGGTTTAAACACAATAAATATACACAACTTACAGTTATAAAACTTTAATTTCATACGCGTATCAATGTCTTATGTCATCATCATATTGTATTTAAGAGAACTACAACAAACACTTTCTGCCTAACCTCTCACTAATCTCTTATGGGCTCTATAAACAAAATTTTTACTTTTTGAAGTAGGTAAGTCTGTTCGTATCGAAATACATGTACTAAAAAAACGTTATGTACATGACGTCATCATCATCAGTGATGCACATCTAACTTCAACTGTTATATGACATTATAACAGTCATTGAAACGCGTATAGAATTAAATTTTTATAAATGTGAGTTGTATATACTTATTGTGTTCAAGAGAACTACAACAAACACTTTCTCCCTAGCCTCTCAATACTGCCTTAAGGGATTTATAAACAAGCTTTTACTCTTTGAAGAAGGTATATCTTTTCGTAAAAAACCCGTAATGCACGCCCCAGATGCTTAACATTCCAAACTAAATTATTAACAAACCAATAGATTTGGATAATTTCAACTAAAAATCTGCGTACCCCCTTTTATTACAAACTTTACATCGTGTTTACAGTTTCACTCAATAGTATAACCAAAACCCTGGTCATTATCACACAATTCCAGCGTTGATTGTATCAAGCATTCCTAATGATACCCAAAGGCAATACGACTCAACCTCCTGGGAAAACCAGTTTAATTTTCCTGGTCACGTAAATTACACTCGCTTAAAATCTTCAAATATAAAGAAATATTTAGAGAAAAAGATCTGACTTATGTCCGATGGAAAGTACAAATCAATTTCAACAAACTCTTTTTAAAGAGAATTTTAATTAAATTACAAATATGCTCCATGACAATCGTGCAGCTCCGTGCACTTGCAGTCAGCGTTCTCTTTAAAGAGGCAGAGACAGAGGTATACGACGAAAACACCGCACTAAGCTGCCCCCACCTGGCACGTTATAAATACCCCTATAATTTTAATTCTACATAATATATATATATATATATATATATATATATATATATATATATTAATTGTAGAGTCTGAAAAATTGCTTTTGCCGAAACAGTAGTGTTTACACACATGATCGACGTTTCAACTGTTTTTGCTTACCGGGACAGGACTTTGAAACTTTAACACTTATTTAATTTTAAAGGCCAAAATGAAACTACTTAAAATTATTTTTACAAAAATGTTCCGAAACATGTAACGTTTGTCTCTTGAAATTGAAAAATAAATTAACAACGAGAACTAAACTCAACAAATTATTCAATACCTGACATAATTAGACTAAATTAAATATGACGCAATTGAAAACATAATTAACATTGCATTAACTATAATTACTCACTATTTATCCATAGCTAAAAGTACAATTCTGAGTTCACAAGAATCCTTCACCATGCCTTAGGCTATAAATAGAACCTGTTGAAACGAATGCATCCTAGTTCGGCAGGATTGTATCCAGTGTTATTCTAAAACTACTCTATTCCTTCCCAGCTACAGTATTTCTGATGTCTTCCTGCATAAATTTTGAACACATTTGATTTGCCTTCCATTTTAGGTACGGAGAACGAAATAATTTACATAGTTCTTAGTTTTAAAGTTTCTTCGTTCAAAAAGCTCTTCTTTCTTAGGGAAATATTATTCACCTGAAAATTATTTTTCCCCTAAGTCTTTGTCTATATCCCTCTCTGACGTATCTGTGGTCATATGGTACAACAATTAGAACTAATTTTCTTGTTATTTCAATTTCAGGTGAGAAAGCAGAATTTAACCGGGCGTTTAAGAATTCTCTCTTTCAAAGATATTGATGAGTTCTCTCTTTTAATTTCTTTGATGAGTAATTCTAACATTGAGGTTAATATTTTTCTTTGCTAAAAGGTTAATCAAATCTTTTGTTGAAGATTTTAGTTTGTTAGTTTTAGCACCACAGAAATAGTTATATAGATTAACCTAAGTTAATCTAATCGCAAGTAAATATTATATAGTTAGGAATGTTGTCAGGGGACATGAAAAACGTTGGTATTACACACCTTTGAAATTATTTTATCTTCAGTAATCAATATGTATTTTACTGTGCATATTTTTGCAACCATTTGAGCTGAACTCTAGCTATGTTCTGGTTAATAGTTCATAAAGCATATTTGATTCAGAAAGTTTTCTTTCAAATCTTGGACTCTTTGTAAAATGTATACTAAAACCAAAATATTTTAATTTTGGATACAGAATATTTTTAATACTTATTTCTTTTTAGTTTTACTATAGTGACCCAATATATTTCGGTCAGTATCGCAAGCAGAAATAAATTCTGAGTGGGCAAATGGGGAGAAGTTTGGTAGCTGGGGGAAAGGTTTTGGACATTCTGGAGTAACTGGAAGCTAATTTATAACTCTGGCAACATTTTAAATATTAAGTACGCCTTCATGCCTTTCAACCATTTAAAATTAAACTCAAGTTGTCAAAATGATTCAACTAAATTCCTACTCACTTTATACATATTCTTAAGATAAAGACCATTTAATGAACATTAAATTTAAATATAGATACAGGTTGGTTGGTTTTTATTTAGAAATCAGATTGAAGACTTGCAAGAAAACACAAGGACTAAATAGCACACTTTATACTTTCATTTTCACAAATTACAATTCTATACAGAAATATTGATCTACGATCGTCTCTAAAAGTTAATTAAAAACTTTATCCCCTGTTGATGCGATTTTGTCGTGGATATAGGCTAAGCCATTGCTTGTCTATTTACGCCCTCTTCGTTAAGTTTCAATATCAAATAACCCCCATGGGCAAACAAGGTAACGACAATGGACACGCTATTCAGGCCTATTTACATATCTAAGTATTGGTAACTCGTTTTAAAGAAAATCTGTCTTGAAAGTTACAATATTTTATTTTCGTTAGTTTGAAATTTGCAACAAAACTGGCTAATTTAAAATATTTCCCAGCCTATAAAAGATTGAAAAAAACGATTTTGGGTGTTCATCCCACAAAGCCCCCTTCCGCAGTGCCTCTGATTTAGTTATGTCCCCTAGGCCTATAGCAAATACATTTCTCTTGCATTATCTTTCATTATATTTAATATTTCCTACATTCACAAACGATTCAATATCCTTGCAAGCTTTAAAAAAATATGAAAAACAAGTAGTATAAACAAAAATGTCAATTTATTGTCAATTCCTACTTTGGTCAACTGAAATAAATTTCGATTTAGTTATCCTACTTTGTATTATATAATAACATTAACATTAATAAAGTAACATAACCTATGCGTTGAAACAGCTGCTCTAGCACATAACCTATAATACAAAATCAGCTGTTTTATGAAATATATATTATCACTTATTTTAAGGCAACTGGGTCGGAATAACTATATTGCATATCTTGCACCTTTGCAAAAAGATTTTCTTCCATCTAAAATTAAAATAAATTCCTTATTGGATTTAATTAATGAAATAGTATTTGAAAAAAATTGAATTAACATCAAGTGTCATCCACTAGAGGATTAAAAAATGTGTTTGAGCTTTAGTGGATGAATAAAAGCTATTTCATTAACGATTGAAAATGTGAAATATATATATATATATATATATATATATATATATATATATATATATATATATATATATATTTCTAGGTTTTGCAACACTATTTTCTTGATTCACTTATCACTTCCACTATATGTACTTAAACAAGAATCTTACTTGGTATTTATGCGAGTTAACTTTCAAAGATTGGTAGTATCTCCATTATCGGGCATCACTGACCGGGGGCTGTGGTAGACTGCGAAATCGGTTCAAATGGTTGGAAAAATATGCACAATACAACCATGGCTGATCACTATAGATAAAATAATATCAATGGTGTGGAATACCTACGTTTTTCGTGTCCCCTGACAACATTCCTAACTATATATTATTTACTTGCGATAAGATTAAGTTAGGTTAATCTATATAACTATTTCTTTGGTGCTAAAACTAACAAACTAAAATCTTCAACAAAAGATTTGATTAACCTTTTAGCAAAGAAAAATATTAACCTCAATGTCAGAATTACTCATCAAAGAAATTAAATATATCTTTGAAAGAGAGAATCCTTAAACGCCCGGTTAAATTCTGCTTTCTCACCTGAAATTGAAATAACAAAAAAATCAGTTCTAATTGTTGTACCATATGACCACAGATACGACAGAGAGGGATATAGACATAGGTTAAAAATATAATTTTTAGGTGAATATTATTTCCCTAAGAAAGAAGCGGAAAATCATATTTCCATCAGTATATATATATATATATATATATATAAGGAGAGTGTGCACTAACAGAAGATTTTGAATAAAAACCAAATACAGTATTACAAAGTACTTAATAAACCTTTAATGCGGTTTTAAACACGGTGGAAATATTATCAGAATGACGTAGTAATATAACGGTTAAAGCTTTTCAGTTTTGTATTAGTGGCTGAGAATATTTCATGAGTACAATAACAGTATCCTAAACAATATCTATTTCTCTACTATTCATTACGATATAGGCCTAAATGTTTTTATAACTTGCAGTTTTGGGGTTGTACATCTTAAGGTTGTTTAGCAATATATACTTATTGATCACACTTGGCAAAAACACACTGCTTATTGGTGTTTTTCAAGAGACACGTTCGCAATACATCCGTGGATTATTCAATGCTGTGAGTCACAGACAACACTGTTGCTCAGGCGGTATTATTGTGAGTCTGTGGCGTTTTGTTCTGTGATGTGCCAGAGGTTGATTCAGAAACCGACCACAACACATACTAATCGATAAAACACAAACACCATATTTGAATACATAATCAACAACCACTCTATTAACAACAGATCAGAGAATGCCAAAGCAACAGACCTGAGCAACAATCTGAACCATAACGCACGTGAAACGATAAAGTGCGAAACGCGACTACTGAAGAAAATCAATAAGTTTTTCTATAAGTGTAATCAGTAAGCAGTTATTTTTTAACTGTCCTCACTTCTAATAATTGAATTTTTACCAACCTTATAAACTATTCACAAAATGAAAATTCGGTAACTATATTGACGCGCGACTACCACTATTTTCGTGAAATGTTTTTACTTTTCTTATGTTACGTCCTAGACACGAATCCAACATTATTTTTTGTCACTGGTGCCATTTTTTTTAATAAACTAAAAAAACATAACACATTACTATATGAGCTATATATAGTAATATAGTCAGGACAGATTTGATTATAACTTTATTCAACATTAATATATATATATATATATATATATATATATATATATATATATATACACCTGTGACGTAGCTATATTTTAATGTATGAATATAGTAATGTTGTATAAAATTATAACCAAATCTATCCTGACCGGATACTTCGTAGCTATATTTTAATATAGGAATATAGTAAAAAAATAAGAAAAGAAAACAAAAAATCACGACAATATCGGTAGTTTCACATCAATAAAGGTTAGTTTAGGTTATGTTTTTAAAGTATATTTTAAAAAAACGGCACCAGCGACAAAAAATAATGTTGGATTCGTGTCTAGGAAGTAAAAATACATAAGAAAAGTAAAAAAATTTCAAGAAAATAGTGGTAGTCGCACGTCAATATAAATTCCAATTAAATACTACCTTACCTTTTAAAAAATTACATGCATTTCACTATTTACTGCTTATATCCAGTGATATTTGTATAGCATTTGTGAGTTAAGGATTAATAAAAACTGTTTGATATCAGTAAAAGGTATGAATTTCAAGCGAACATTTTAATTTTAGTTTAAAATATTAGTACAAACAAACTATTGCCTTAGCTTATAACCTAAAACCAACAATATGTATTTTAATTCAAACTCCATCAATAGGCGAATCTTGTGAAATATTAACCTATAACAAACAAATTTTTTTTTTTAATTGAAACTTTGTCAATATATCAACGGTTTGGAAATATTCAAGATCTCTTCTATTTTATTACCTAAACTTTAAGTCAAATTTTATTTTAATTTGTGTTAATTAATTTTAATTTTATCTTAACCCATCACGTCATTTTACCGTATTTGAAACAGCTGATAGTTTACGTGATTCAAAGGCTACAGCTGTTTTGTTCAGTATATGCAAAATGTTAAACAGCTGGTCGCCTACTTAATCTAATAATATGTACAAAACTTTAAAATGTCATATTGAAAACTATTTTTATTTTTACACCAATACATTTGCCAAGGACAAATACAAAGGTTATATATTTAATATTGTTATTTTTACACCAATACATTTGCCAAGGACATATACAAAGGTTATATATTTAATATTGTTATTTTTACACCAATACATTTGCCAAGGACATATACAAAGGTTATATATTTAATATTGTTATTTTTACACCAATACATTTGCCAAGGACATATACAAAGGTTATATATTTAATATTGTTATTTTTACACCAATACATTTGCCAAGGACATATACAAAGGTTATATATTTAATATTGTTATTTTAACCTGTCTATTTCCAATTCTTAAAAGAAATTACAAAATTCCTTGGAAACTAATTCCCGTTTTAAGTAGGTCTATAGCATTGTTCCTACTTTCAATAAAGGAATGCCGGAGGGCGTTTACCTTATTTTTGGAATTTGTCTCTCACCCCTCTACCTTAATCAAACAGTGCCTTTCTACCTGACTCATGCAGGCGACCCTCTAATCTACTACCGCATAATCTTGTAAGGTATCAGATAACCTTTCTCGGTCAACGTTCAACGAACAGGTGTATCATATGTTCCATGGATCTTAGAATGCTAAAAACGAATTTTTATCACCCAGCCATTAAATGGTTTTAGCAGTATTCTTAAAACGATTACTGAATTCCTTCATGTTAAAGGCCAATTTATTAGCTCTTTAAACTACATAAACTGACAACACATCTTCGATCTATAGTTATTCGTTAGGTTTCTCACTTTACCTAACACCGTTACCTTATTGGTTATATTCTTTTGCTACTTTTTTCCTTTCGTTGTTGTTTATAAATTATTAACCTGGATTTCTATCGATAATTATAATATTTACTTAATACTTAATCTTAGTTTTCTATTTATTTTTTATCCCTATCGTTCCTATTGGTTAAATTATTTGACTATTATTTTCTTTCGTTATCTAATTACAAATTGTTAACAATTTTATGCTATCGTTAATTGTTATAATGTTTACTTAATCTTAGTTATTTTCCCCTCTCTATGGTTCTGTGTTTATTTTTTCTCTATTATAATCGTAATTTTTATATTCCTTTATTATTTTTTCCTTTCGTTGTTTAATTATAAATGTTAACCTTTTTTCTGTCGTTAATTATTATAATGTATACTTAAATCTTAGTTATCTGTTTTTTCTCTCTCTCCATAGTTTCGTATTTGTTCCTATCTTTACCGTATTTATTATACGTTTTCATAACGCTAATTATTGTTTTCCTTACCATTACCGTATGTTTTCTATTCATTTACAACTGTTTCCTATCATTGTTTGTAATAAATTGTTAATTTATTTTGTATAATTGTTATCATGTGTACTCAATCAAAATTAACTGTTTTTTCTCTTTCTATTGTTACAGAATTGGTTATTTTTCCTATCGTTACAGTATTTGTTATATTTTTATAGTCGTTACCGTATTTTTTATATATTCTCTTACCGCTGCCTTTTTTATTCGTTTTTTCCTATTGTTGCCTTAATATAATAGAGCAGAAATGAAGATATTTATAAACCCGTGTTTAAAATAAACATTTGTTCACTACATATTTATTAATCTAGTCTTTATAATATTAGCCTTCTACAACAGTATTACGTTTTTCCTTTACTACAAAATTATTGACTTTTTAATTGCCTTTTAGTATCCGTCCACGTTGGGGAGGAAAAGACTGAACTCAGATTTCACAAAGGAGCCGCTCTTAGGGGGATGTGGGGGGGACCTGAGGCGAAACATGACTACTCACTTCAAAATCACAATCCTTTCGCTAGGGCGACTCTGGGGTGGAGTAGATCGGGGCATGTTAATAATATCGTTGTAAGTAAATAGCTGATTATAAGTAAACTGTTCAGACTATATTGTGATATAATAAAGGCTTCTTAATATATGATTTTACCCTTATACCTTGCAACAATACATTTATATTCCAGTCATTCGTTTGATAAACGGTACGCTACATAAAATTAAAAAAAATTAATGCATCAAAACTTCTAAGATAATCCTAGACAAAGTTACCTCTGAAAAAATATTCATTTTAAATTCTCAGTCACGTACCACATAAAAAGCAAGGTTGAGAGTAGTTATGAGAATTTATTTCACAGTGTTTACATTTTGCTTTCGTGTGTACGGGCACATAACTTCGCATCTGTGATAAGACTGTCTGGATTTTCTGTCCTTGCGAGTTGAAGGACACGGCACACCCACATTCCTCAATGCAAAGGTTAGACAACAAAACAAAAATAACCGACATTGAACCTAGACTAGCATAATGTGTGATTATATTTTATACAAATAAAACTTGTTAGGTTCATTTTAATGTCAGTGTTGTAGTCTAGACATCAAGTATTAGTTTAATCAATATCTAGTGAGGAAGAACATCCAGAAATATTTCTGGGAAAGCTTTGGCGAACAACTGTGAGTGAAGTTACATCCCGAAGGCTTAATTAAAAATAATATATTCTATTTTACGCCATTAGACTCAATTACAATATCAATTGAATGGAATTACATTATTCATTCAAATTACAAACAACTTGACAAAATAAATAAATTAATTTTCTATTTAATTTAAATGCATTCCAAATTTAACTCAATGAATATTAAATCCAAGTACGTGCACAGGGATTGATTTAGGATTAAGTTAAGGTGAGAAATAAATAACATCTTTAAAAAAACTTCAATATGTCATTATCTACAATTCGACAATTAAATATGTCTACAAGATATTTTTGAAATGAAGAGCCTTATTCTTGTCATGGATAATAGCCATAGCTATTCTATTTAGACGCTTTCTGGACGTTTTGTTTCGTAAATATGTGCCGACCACAAAGGACGTTACCCGGATTGAATACTGTTATTCATTGAGTATATTAAATCTTGGTAATCCCTTATGAGTATTTGAAGTCTATAAGAAACTTGTTAAAACTGGTAAATTTAAAGTAACAAGAGATTAACAAGTAATACAAACGAAAATTAAAGTAAGTTCCGACTTCAGTCAACGAAAAAAAAATTGCATTTTAGTTACTTTTTATCAAATAATTGCAACTAATATAAACAGAGTAACATTGCCTATGCGTTAAAACAGTTGTTCTACCACATAACCTATAACATAAGATCAGCTGTTTTATGAAACCATATGTTATCACTTATTGTAAGCCAAATGAGACGAAATAACTATATTTTATACATTGCCTATTTTGAAAAAAGCTTTTCTGCCATATGAAACTAAAATTAATTCAATAAATTTAATTAATGATTTAATATTTGAAACTCCCATATTAACATCAATTGTCATCCACTACAGGTTAAACAAATTATTTGAACTTGAGTGGGTGAATAAAAAGTATTTTATTAAGGATTAAAAATTTTAACAAGATATACATATGGAGATTGTGAGCGAATAGAAGGAATTGTAAAATAAAATTTATAATATTTCAAGGAAGTAACCATCATCTGATCCTGTGTGCGTGTAAACGAAAGATTTAGTAGAGGAAATACGTATAACGCAAAACGTGGCAGTCAATACTGAGACAAACACTGTAAATACTGTAAAAAATCACGATACAAAACTTCAAAATTATTTACTTGTCCATAAATATTTTTAAAAGGACTTCAGAGACTTATTAATTATTTTTTGTTAATCAACTTGACTATTAATGAAATAAAGTTCACTCGGGTAAAACATTGTTGCGACGTATCGAATGTTGACTATCCAGAGGTTGTGTTGAACCCTCCACTGATTATTATATTGCATTTTAATCTATCATAGGCTACAAAAAGTATTTTAAATTGAACAATTTTGTAACAAATTTTACCCTTATAAGGGAATGAATTGCCTATAAGTGGAGTTGACAGTAAACAGAGAACTGTCCACAGATGTTCTCAAACAATGCATATTGAGGAATAAAACTTACGAAATGGCTGTACAGAAGATGAAGGATTTAACGAACTTTGACAGAAGTCCGGATTGTTCAATGTCTCTTTATAGAATTGTAGTTTGCGTTAGTTAAAATTAAGAGTTGGTTTCCAAGTACCCACTATTTCTGGCAAGTCTTTAATATGATTCCCTAAATAAAACTATTCTGTAAATATACACAAATTTTAAAGTTCGTTCGAGAACGTAATTCGAACACTCGGTAGAAAAACGTTGTTTCAAAGTACGTAGAATCCCTTCAAAAGGGAAGAAAGACGCTTAGGGCCATAATAAAGTCTCAGAAGGGCCTTATAAAAACACCCGCCACATTTGTTTTGGATTTGAAAACCCTAACTCGATGGTCGGATGCACAAGCTCAAGTGCCCTAGCTTAACGTTTCGCCCGATTTTGGGTAGTTTGTCTATCTGCTCCATTGGTTCATATAACATTTGATTTTACATTCTCCGTCGATTTTCTTGTTCCATGTGTCTTGGCTTTAATTATATCTAATTAAATGTTAATACACAGCCAACAGTATCGTAACTATCGATAGTGTGATAATGCACTGCCAACAGTACCAAAATATCTTTAGATTGATAATACACAGCCAAAAGTATCACTAGCGTTTAGTTGCAAATACGGAAATTCTGATAGAGGAAGTTTTATAACGAAATTGGATTGGACCATTCAATGGCGGCTTTTAAAAAATCCGAAATTATTATTGTACTTTAAAGTGAAGTGAGAGAAAAATCATCTCATTCGTTACGCTTCATTCCATCACGGGACGTGCTCCATATGATTTCATACAACAGCTGGTTAGAGGTTATGTTGTAGAACGGCTGTTTAACATGTTGGTTATGTTACTTTATTGCAGATTATTAAATTAAAAAGTTAGTATTCAATATATTTTATCTGTTAATAAATTTATTAACATGTATTCAATAAATCTTATTACAACTAATATAATATAATACATCCGACACTTTTTAAGAAATGGTTTCAATTATATTCGTTTGGTAAAATATTTGGTCAGCAAACAGTTTAACATGCAATTCTTTCATTATTAACCACATTAACCAGAGTTTATTAACCTCATTAACATGGTTCTTGGAATGAAGTGAATACACTTCTGTAGACCAACTGACTGTCACATTGCAAATTTTGTAAAATTAATTTTCCTTCCTCCTCTCACATACATCTGAGAAGATTAATTAAAAGCTTAGGATGTACTCGGGGAGTAATTGATTTCAGAATTAATAGATTGAAGTTAAATGTGTTTAAATTGGTCCCTATAAGACACCATGTCATCATAATGTTATCGCACATACTAAGTGGAATCTATATCTAAGGTTGATATCAAGAATTGCTGACAGGAAGTTACCAGGATCTAAAACAAAGCCAAGAATGCATTTATTCAATACATTTACTAAAAAAAGTGTTTGCATTTTGATCGATTTTTAAACACAATTTTCCAAAACACTTTGTATCTATTGCCCAGTATAATGATTACTAATCTTGATTTAAAAACATAACAAAATAATAGACCTATTTGTTGTAATCTAGAACTTGATTAATAAACTTGCTAAATAATTTTTATAAACTGCTTTCTTGGGTACAAAATACATATCTTGTATGACAACAAATATTTAACAATGATCCAACCTTGAAGGACTTGAGGAATAAACTAAAGAGTATAGCATTACCGGCTAAAGTGGCCTTCGTCTGGCTTTGATATTACACAAGATATTCTATTTAAAATAAGACTTCTACCCGACCGAGTGAACAATACGCCCGAGGAGGGAAATACTAGCAGCACAGTAGCACATATTCTCAACGCACAATGTGTCTAGCTCCGGTAGTAATGCTGCTAGTATTAAACATCTAAGAAATTGTAAACAGGATTTTTTTAGTAAAAATAGACAATTGTTTTAATTATTAATCCGTGACATATTATATTAAAGCAAATATAAAGTAAGAGTACAACAAAACACACACACACACACACAAACGCGCGCGTGCGCACACACACCGTACAGTGTGAGTGTGTGTGTGTTTATGTGTGTGTGCGCGCGCGCGCGCGCGTGTGGGTATGTGTTTGTGTGAGTCTGTGTGTGTGTGAGTCTGTGTGTGTGTGTGTGTGTGTGTGTGTGTGTGTGTGTGTGTGTGTGTGTGTGTGTGTGTGTGTGTGTGTATGTGTGTGTGTGTGTGTGTGTGTATGTGTGTGTGTCTGTATATGTGTTTTGCAACGAACGCCTATACTACCTCAAATGCATTAAAGGTGATGCAGTCATTAACCAAAACCCACCCGCTGCTAAATTTACAGCGAGATTTACTAAAATTGGTATTGTCTAAATTATGATATAATACTTAGGCAACGTAATGCCAGTTTGGTCGTACAAAATATATTGTTTAACTTATGTTTCGCAGTCTCCTGTGTTAATTTTAAGCAAGATCTGCCAAAAGAACTAATCCCTGGACTTTCGTTAAAGAACTACCGTTTCTACAGCTAGCTCAATATTTACCATTTATCTATTCCCAAGAATGCGTTCCTATGGTGTCCCAATAGGATTTTTTATTATTCGCATGTACTACATTATAATTTCAATAAATTAAGTATGGTGTGGCAACCATTAACTTGCTAGTTTGATAAAACTAAAATTTTTACAAGGTGTATATAGTTTAGAAATGCATTATATATATATATATATATATATATATATATATATATATATATATATATATCACATACACAACAGACAACAGACACTCTTACCACACTAACATAATACACACATACATTTATATTGCTACATACAAATAATGTATACACTTATATTGTGCATAAGGAGGCTGCAGAACAAAGTAGATAAATAGCAATATTACAGGTAAAGTAAAATATCGTATGCAATTGTCCACACATTGCATATGGGAAAACAGCAAGAGATACCATCAGATGGGCGCAGTTTGTCGTGTCGCCTACAATTATGTATTGTATTCAAATGAATAGAGGTATTTCTTAGAAATAATCTACCTATATAACACCTCGATCACCTTGAAGTGGTCGCTATTTATCACCCATACAAAAGTTATAACGTTAGAGAAAAATGTAAACGTTAATGAAAAAATTACTTTTTTCATTAAACTGCCTCACACCAAAGGTTAACAATACCATACACAATAAGTAATATATACAAAAAAAAAAAAAAAAATTAATTGAATTCTATATAACTGCAATTAATGTAAATAAAGTAACATAACCTATACGTTAAAACAGCTGATCTATCACACAAAATCATCTGTTTTATGAAATCATGTCTTCACTTATTTAAAGCCAAATGGTACAAAATAACTATACTGTATACATTGTCCCTTTCTTTAAACGGTTTTCTCCAATATAAAACTAAAATTAATTCCTTAAATTTAATTATTAAATTAATATTTGAAAAAACTGAATTAACATCAAGCGTCATCCACTAGAAGTTTAAAAAATGTATTCGAACTTGGAGGGGATGAATAAAATGTATTTTATAACCGATTGAAAATGTCAACAAGATATATAGTTGCTTGATGTAAACATCTTAAATTCACTGATTAAACTATAATTAAAAATTACTTCACTAAGTGAGTACATAGGGCTTACTTGCTGTTTCAAAAGAATCGTTCCTTTTATTTTGAGTACTTAGATGATTTGCTTCGTAAAACAAAAGATTGTTTAGAAACGCGTCAGCAAGTATGTATTCAATTAGTTCAGTAATATTAATTATACTAAGATATATAGACCTATGAAGAGAGTGTTAACTAATAAAAAAATTGAACGAATTACCATAGAAGCAGAAACTCATTTTCTTACCATTTAAATAACCTATTCTACAATGCTTGAGGCATTTTATATATTATTGCATGGCATGATAGATAGGCATCAATATTTTTTATTAATACAAAAAAAACCTACCATTTTTATTCCGGAAAAAAATGGTTCAGTACCTAAACTCTACTTAAAATGCGTTCGCGGATATTTAAAGCGAAAGGTGTGTTTTATTCGCTAATTACTAACGTTAAGGTAATTTAGTTTTTGGGGATAGTCGATTGAAAAACAAATTTTGTTAAGTTTGTTTTTTTCAATGAAAAATAAGTTTGGAAGATTTTGAATCGGAAGAAATCTGTATTCAAAATGTTTTATATGACGCTATTTTACAGTTTTAAATTTGGAAGAAGCAGGCGCGGTTCGATAGGATATCTATAAAGCTAACATAACCTATATCTATAATCATGACTCTGGTGAATAGCACAAGATAATATAATATAACCGGTTATTTAATTTTGTTAAACATTTTTGCCGCGATCCGCTTTGTGTGATACCGATTCTCTGTAGCGTTGTTTAGAAGCGAACCTACAGCAGGATTATTATGATTGCTAAAACAATAATAACTTATCCCAACCTATCCATCACTGTCCACATCAAAGAATAATCGATCCACTGTGCTTTGCGATAATTGATAGCTGGTTTCAAACTTTGTTCTTCTTCGAAATAGGTATTTTTAATTTTTAGATAATGTAAAACAATAGCGAGGAACTTCGTAGGAATAAAAAAAAACTAACAATATAAAAAATATTTTTTAATTTAGTTATCCTAGCGCACTATTTTATGGTATTGTGTGGTAACCATGGCAACAGTTCAAGAATATACAATGGAGGTTTCGACGACAACGAGATGGGGGGGGGGGAAATGCATATGTTATACGTCTTTGAGAAATATATTTCTAGGTATTGGAAAGTGCCAAGGCGCGCTAGACATAGAATATGAAGACTCTCAGATATATTTATCTATTAATAAATTTATTAACCTGCATTCAATAAATCTTATTACAAATCATTTAATATAATGTATCCGACATTTTTTAAGAACTGGTTTCAATTATATTCGTTTGGTAACATTTTTATACAGCAAACCGTTCAACATCCAATTTTTAAAACCACATTAACTACGGTTTATTAACCACATTAACATCGTTCTTGAAATTATGTGAGTACAATTCTGTAGACCAACTGACTGCCACATTGCAAATTTTGTAAAATTTGTTTTCCCCCCTTCTTTTGCATACATCTGAGAGGATCAATTAACCCTTTGTTGCCCAACCCTTTAAATTTTCTGAATTTTTTTTTTTTTTAATGAATTCTTATAGCTTGACACTGAATTATAAAGAAAAATATTTTTTTGTAATTTTTTACTATACCTAACATAGAAATTTTTTACTCGTACTTGTAGGTACCGTTGGGCTGTGGGAAGGTAACATTTTATCCTAAGGAAAGAATATTAAAAAATTGCTAAATATTGATAAAAACCTTTAATTAACTTACAAAGAGTATGAAAACATGGCTAAATATTGATAAAAACCTTCAATGAACTTACATTATGATTACAAATAAAGTCCATGGTACTCAGCAAAGTAATCTTTCTTGTCATTGACATTTTATCCTGAGCAAAGAATATAAAAAAAATGCTAAATATTGATAAAAACCTTTAACTAACATACAAAGAATATTAAAACATTGCTGAATGTTGATAAAATCCTTTAATTAACTGATTACACATCAAGTCCATGGTACTCAGCAAAGCAGTTTTTCTTGTCATTACAACAAAGGTAAACACCGCAATGGCTGCACTTGGAGTATGGCCGGGACTGAACTTTCTTAAGAGCGCACATTTCACAGCGAGCTCTTACACCTTCTGTAAAGGTACACCAATGCATACCTAGGCTGCCTAGTCTTACATCATCTGGAACAGAAGCTTCTTTCCCTCTTCTCTTATTTGAAGGTCCTCCTCCAGGTGATGGCGAGTTGATGCTGCGCTTCAGACTTCCTTTTTTTGCAGTAACTTCTTTCTGCGTCATTAGACCTTGCGAAACATTTCTTCTAAAATCCAGCAGGGAAGGTTTTTCTTCAGTGAAGCGATTGTAAGCAATGTATGAATTAACAAACGCAATATCAATCATACCCCAAAGAAGCCTATGCCACCATTTCTTTGATCGACGATCCACTCCATATGCAGCACGGAGTCGATCGGCATGATCAACCCCTCCCATGTACTTGTTGTAATCCTTAATAATTGTTGGGGCAACAATGTCATGCTTTTTCCCCTTACCATCTTTTCTTTGAACAGAAGATATCTCTGTGCCATGAAAGTTGGAGGCTAAATTCACAATCTTCGTATCACGCCACTTGAAGAATGTCACCCCTGTACAAGAAGTGCGAAAGTCCACATCGCCTCTCTTCATTTTTTTTTCGTCTGTCATGTTCTCAGGCAATCCTTTCCTGTTGGCTCTGATTGTTCCACAAGCTAGTGTTTGCTCAAGTTTCAGTTTTTCTAGCAAAGTTAAGCTATTGAAATAGTTGTCAAAAAATATGATTTTAGATTTTCCCCATTCCGCCTCTGTAAGGGACAAGACAACTCTTTCACCAAGACTAAAATGTAAATATTTCTCCTCCAATTCTTCATCTTTCCCTTGATAAATGATAAAATGCTTGATATAGCCATATTGGTCAGCCAAGCACCAAAGTTTATAACCTCTTTTGATTGGCTTCAAGGGGTTATACTGTTTCATTGTACTTCGCCCTTTGAATAGGATCATTGACTCATCAACAGACAGCTGTCGAGTACCATGATAGCATTTTTTGAAAGTTTTATTTAGAGATTCAATCAGAGGTTGCAATTTGAAAAGCTTGTTTTTATTGTTGTTTGGGAACTAAACACAATCGAACAACGCACTGTACAAGTCACCAAACAAGAATGTAAACAGATTACAAACCCTGCATAGGCCTAGGTCCCAAAGCCCAACGGTACTCACAAGTACCACTCAGTTTTTCACTCATAATTATCAGAGAACTAAAATATAGAACATTATTAACACTTAAAAGCCTTCCTGAAATACTAATTACTATAATTAACTAGTTAAATGTGCAAAAATAAGCGATACACAGCCACTTTTGCGAAGAAAAACAATGCATTGCCTAGGTTACAAGTAACAGAGGTTAGCTCTCCAATATTTTGCTCTCAAACCAGAATAGCCAACCTTCAACTGCCAGGAATAAAATTTACCCGCTTCCTAGAATGGTACTGATGAGTAATATTGGTCTCCCAACCCGCTCAGAACGCTCGCTTTGTCTGAAAAAAATCTATAAATAGCTGGTACTTGTAAGTACCGTCGGGCGACAAAGGGTTAAAAGCGTAGTATATACTCGGCGAGTAATTAATTTCAGAATTAATAGATTGAAGTTAAATGTGTTTAAATTGGTCCCAATAAGACACCATGACGTCATAATGTCATGGCACGTACTAAGTGGAATCTATATCTAAGGTTGATATCAAGAATTGCTGACAGGAAGTTACCAGGATCTAAAACAAAGCCAAAAATGCATTTATTCAACACATTTACCAAAAAAAGTGTTTGCATTTTAATCGATTTTTAAACACAATTTTCCAAAACACTTTGTATCTATTGCCCAGTATAATGATTACTAATCATGATTTAAAAACATAAAATAATAGACCTATTTGTTGTAATCTAGAACTTGATTAATAAACTTGCTATATAATTTTTATAAACTGCTTTCTTGGGTACAAAATACATATCTTGTATGACAACAAATATTTAACAATGATCCAACCTTGAAGGACTTGAGGAATAAACTAAAGAGTATAGCATTGCCGGCTAAAGTGGCCTTCGTCTGGCTTTGATATTACACAAGATATTCTATTAAATATAAGACTTCTATCCAACCGAGTAAACATTGGAAAGTGCCAATGCGGGCTAGACTTAGAACATGAAGACTCTCAGTTCGAATCCGGCTGGACTCCACAAATTTTATAATTTAAATATTGAACAAATATTTGAAAAAAACTGTTTTAACAACAATTTTCATCCACTATAGGGTGAAAAAAATGTTTTTGAGTTTGATTGGATGAATAAAAACGTATTTCATTAACGATTTAAAATTCGTACAAGGTGTATATATCAGGAGAGTGTGAAGTAATAAAAGGAATTTAAAAATAACTTTGAAAAATTTAATGAAAAACTGTTTAGAGCGAAGACAGAGCGGGTTTTGAATTAAAGGTGAATTAGATTAGATTTAGAATTCGTACGTGATCAAACGCCTCAAATATAATTGTATTAAAAACTTGAAATAAATGTGGCATAACTATTTAATTAAGTAAATAAAACCTCTTAACCAGATGTAAAACTGTTTATTTAAACATTTATGCGCATTTCAATTTCAAAGCAATCATCTTCAGAGTAAGATATTACAAAGATGTCTGTTCATTCAATTTAATTGGACACAAGGGTTTAAATAAAGTCTTATTTGAGGTTAAAAGGCTTTATTTAAATTAAAATAACAGTATACTTATAGCTCTGTACAACTTTAACAGTTGAACTCCCTTTAAAATCTATTAACAATAATTTTTTGTTTGTTTCTGTCTTGTAAAAATTATGAACGTGAATTGAGTTAAATGAAATAACGCACGACAATTTTAATACTGCAAAAATTCTTAAGTGTTATAATATACTGATGGTTGGTCAATAAAAAATTGGCGTAGTATTATAATTGTCTTGAGTATTTTCATTCAACTTAAATTATATTTAACACTTTTCTTATTACACGCAATCTAATTAGAAAGTAGTATTACTGTATTATTGGAGACTACACGGTTGTTCAAGTTGAAGAGGATTATTACTGTATTATTGGAGACTACACGGTTGTTCAAGTTGAAGAGGATTATTACTGTATTATTGGAGACTACCCGGTTGTTCAAGTTGAAGAGGATTATTACTGTATTATTGGAGACTACCCGGTTGTTCAAGTTGAAGAGGATTATTACTGTATTATTGGAGACTACCCGGTTGTTCAAGTTGAAGAGGATTATTACTGTATTATTGGAGACTACCCGGTTGTTCAAGTTGAAGAGGATTATTACTGTATTATTGGAGACTACACGGTTGTTCAAGTTGAAGAGGATTATTACTGTATTATTGGAGACTACCCGGTTGTTCAAGTTGAAGAGAATTATTACTGTATTATTGGAGACTACACGGTTGTTCAAGTTGAAGAGGATTATTACTGTATTATTGGAGACTACCCGGTTGTTCAAGTTGAAGAGGATTATTACTGTATTATTGGAGACTACACGGTTGTTCAAGTTGAAGAGGATTATTACTGTATTATTGGAGACTACCCGGTTGTTCAAGTTGAAGAGAATTATTACTGTATTATTGGAGACTACACGGTTGTTCAAGTTGAAGAGGATTATTACTGTATTATTGGAGACTACACGGTTGTTCAAGTTGAAGAGGATTATTACTGTATTATTGGAGACTACCCGGTTGTTCAAGTTGAAGAGGATTATTACTGTATTATTGGAGACTACACGGTTGTTCAAGTTGAAGAGGATTATTACTGTATTATTGGAGACTACCCGGTTGTTCAAGTTGAAGAGAATTATTACTGTATTATTGGAGACTACACGGTTGTTCAAGTTGAAGAGGATTATTACTGTATTATTGGAGACTACACGGTTGTTCAAGTTGAAGAGGATTATTACTGTATTATTGGAGACTACACGGTTGTTCAAGTTGAAGAGGATTATTACTGTATTATTGGAGACTACACGGTTGTTCAAGTTGAAGAGGATTATTACTGTATTATTGGAGACTACACGGTTGTTCAAGTTGAAGAGGATTATTACTGTATTATTGGAGACTACACGGTTGTTCAAGTTGAAGAGGATTATTACTGTATTATTGGAGACTACACGGTTGTTCAAGTTGAAGAGGATTATTACTGTATTATTGGAGACTACACGGTTGTTCAAGTTGAAGAGGATTATTACTGTATTATTGGAGACTACACGGTTGTTCAAGTTGAAGAGGATTATTACTGTATTATTGGAGACTACACGGTTGTTCAAGTTGAAGTGGATTATTACTGTATTATTGGAGACTACACGGTTGTTCAAGTTGAAGAGGATTATTACTGTATTATTGGAGACTACACGGTTGTTCAAGTTGAAGAGGATTATTACTGTATTATTGGAGACTACACGGTTGTTCAAGTTGAAAAGGATTATTACTGTATTATTGGAGACTACCCGGTTGTTCAAGTTGAAGAGGATTATTACTGTATTATTGGAGACTACACGGTTGTTCAAGTTGAAGAGAATTATTACTGTATTATTGGAGACTACACGGTTGTTCAAGTTGAAGAGGATTATTACTGTATTATTGGAGACTACCCGGTTGTTCAAGTTGAAGAGGATTATTACTGTATTATTGGAGACTACCCGGTTGTTCAAGTTGAAGAGAATTATTACTGTATTATTGGAGACTACACGGTTGTTCAAGTTGAAGAGGATTATTACTGTATTATTGGAGACTACACGGTTGTTCAAGTTGAAGAGGATTATTACTGTATTATTGGAGACTACACGGTTGTTCAAGTTGAAGAGAATTATTACTGTATTATTGGAGACTACACGGTTGTTTAAGTTGAAGAGAATTATTACTGTATTATTGGAGACTACCCGGTTGTTCAAGTTGAAGAGGATTATTACTGTATTATTGGAGACTACCCGGTTGTTCAAGTTGAAGAGGATTATTACTGTATTATTGGAGACTACACGGTTGTTCAAGTTGAAGAGGATTATTACTGTATTATTGGAGACTACACGGTTGTTCAAGTTGAAGAGGATTATTACTGTATTATTGGAGACTACCCGGTTGTTCAAGTTGAAGAGAATTATTACTGTATTATTGGAGACTACACGGTTGTTCAAGTTGAAGAGGATTATTACTGTATTATTGGAGACTACCCGGTTGTTCAAGTTGAAGAGGATTATTACTGTATTATTGGAGACTACACGGTTGTTCAAGTTGAAGTGGATTATTACTGTATTATTGGAAACTACCCGGTTGTTCAAGTTGAAGAGGATTATTACTGTATTATTGGAGACTACACGGTTGTTCAAGTTGAAGAGAATTATTACTGTATTATTGGAGACTACACGGTTGTTCAAGTTGAAGAGGATTATTACTGTATTATTGGAGACTACCCGGTTGTTCAAGTTGAAGAGGATTGTTACTGTATTATTGGAGACTACCCGGTTGTTCAAGTTGAAGAGAATTATTACTGTATTATTGGAGACTACACGGTTGTTCAAGTTGAAGAGGATTATTACTGTATTATTGGAGACTACCCGGTTGTTCAAGTTGAAGAGGATTATTACTGTATTATTGGAGACTACCCGGTTGTTCATGTTGAAGGGGATTATTACTGTATTATTGGAGACTACACAGTTGTTCAAGTTGAAGAGGATTATTACTGTATTATTAGAAACTACACGGTTGATCAAGTTGAAAATAGCGAATATAATTGCTTAGAGAATTAATGGGAGGCAATGAACCAATATGACCTGGAAAGTAATCCCCAGAAAACTATAAAATATGCAACAGGCCGTCCAGGACAAGATTAAACATTGACGGAACGTGGTCAAGAATAGTAGAAACACAACACCTGGACGTAACATTGACTGAAGGCTAGATATATATCCCAGAACAGATACAGGACGCACCATCAATTAAATTCATTATTATAAACTAAAGACACAAGAAAAAACAACACGACAACACTAGTGGAAAGTACAGTGAATTATAGCTGACGAATGTACAGTAAAAAAGAACAAGAAAAAAAGAATGAACGTAATAAAAAACAAATTTAGGGGAAAGGAGGCAGATACACATTAAAGGTCACGTAGGACCACATAAAATCACAGAAATAATGAATATAGAGACATCACTTACAGATAATGTGGAGAAAAGACATCTTTCCGTAACAATATAATTTAAAAAAATGACAGACGATAGATTACAAATTAAAAATGTTATCTCCAGAAGGTAAAGAAAAAGAGGAAGACCAGTTAAATAATGGCACAGAGAGGGATTAGTGTAGCTATAACATAAATAGGAGAAACAAGAAGGATGGTCCATGGGAAAACAAAAAAATAAAGGCACATGAATTGTGATAAATTGCAAATATACTGTAAAATAGTCTGTGATATTTAAATAGTCTGTGATGTAAACGTACATTGATAACGTACAGTAAACAATGACTGAGTCAAAATGGGTCAAAAAAAGGGTTTCCACTTTGTCAGTGGTCACTTTGCTTTTAACTAGCAACTAATGTCTTGTTTAAGATCTCTTTCTAAATCCAAAAAATGGATTAGATTAGACCCAAGAAATCAGATAGTAAAATCAAATAAATCGGTCAAGTTGCAATATATAGATTAAAATTCTGTAAAATGAAAACAAAATTATAAAAAATTGAAAATATAAAACAACAACAAAATTACCCAGGCTACAAGCTGATTTTAAACATGCCAAAATGAAAGCGTGTATCTATCATTTTGCCAGTCCAAAGCCTGGAAAGTAGGAGGAAATACCTAATCAGGTTTAATAGATAAAGATTCTCCAGTCCCGAGAAACTAAGCGACACCTATGTTTACCTCAGAGGTAAACTCATTTATGTAGCTCAATGATTTTCAAAGATCCGTGCTCGCCTAAAATTTGTACGCAAATTTCGCCTGTCACAATGTTCTGACGTCATAGCTTACCCTCGTCACCTGTCAAAACTTGATAACGTACGCATCTTTCACATTATTCCTGGTGTACGCATCTTTCGTTGTACGCATCTTTCGTCTATTCCATGGAAGTATAGGAGGTTACTGGAGTAGATACTGTTGGGAAGCTAAACACTGTAATGATTGCACTATAATAACCTGAAGTCTTCAGGATAGGTTTAGGTTAGCGGCTAGCACTAGCTGCATACTGTGCACTGTGAGGATGTTGATATGTAGGGCCTATATCCTACTTGAAGATTTATAGAACATCTATTTCAAAAGCCTTTTCTGTACCTTTCTGTAAGTAAAGAAGAATGGATGATAGCGCGAAGACAACTTCACGAAGGCAAACCATATCACTCGTATTAAGTATGAGATGTTCTTATTAAAGTAAGTAAAGAGGAATAGATGACGCCGCGAAGACAACTTCACGAAGGCAAACCATATCACTCGTATTAAGTATGAGATGTTCTTATTAAAGTAAGTAAAGAGGAATAGATGACGCCGCGAAGACAACTTCACGAAGGCAAACCATATCACTCGTATTAAGTATGAGATGTTCTTATTAAAGTAAGTAAAGAGGAATAGATGACGCTGCGAAGACAACTTCACGAAGGCAAACCATATCACTCGTATTAAGTATGAAATGTTCTTATTAAAGTAAGTAAAGAGGAATAGATGACGCCGCGAAGACAACTTCACGAAGGCAAACCATATCACTCGTATTAAGTATGAAATGTTCTTATTAAAGTAAGTAAAGAGGAATAGATGACGCCGCGAAGACAACTTCACGAAGGCAAACCATATCACTCGTATTAAGTATGAGATGTTCTTATTAAAGTAAGTAAAGAGGAATAGATGACACCGCGAAGACAACTTCACGAAGGCAAACCATATCACTCGTATTAAGTATGAGATGTTCTTATTAAAGTAAGTAAAGAGGAATAGATGATGCCGCGAAGACAACTTCACGAAGGCAAACCATATCACTCGTATTAAGTATGAAATGTTCTTATTAAAGTAAGTAAAGAGGAATAGATGATAGCGCGAAGACAACTTCACGAAGGCAAACCATATCACTCGTATTAAGTATGAAATGTTCTTATTAAAGTAAGTAAAGAGGAATAGATGACGCCGCGAAGACAACTTCACGAAGGCAAACCAAATCACTCGTATTAAGTATGAGATGTTCTTATTAAAGTAAGTAAAGAGGAATGGATGATGCCGCGAAGACAACTTCACGAAGGCAAACCAAATCACTCGTATTAAGTATGAGATGTTCTTATTAAAGTAAGTAAAGAGGAATGGATGATGCCGCGAAGACAACTTCACGAAGGCAAACCAAATCACTCGTATTAAGTATGAGATGTTCTTATTAAAGTAAGTAAAGAGGAATGGATGATGCCGCGAAGACAACTTCACGAAGGCAAACCATATCACTCGTATTATATGAGATGTTCTTATTCAATTAAAGGATTTACAAGTACACGCCGCAACGATTTGGAGCAACTGTGGTGTAAATGTTGTTTTAAATAAATAAAATATCTTACCACAAAAACCTTCTGTTTAAATCCTAATGTACATTTACCCAACAAATCCCTCAGCTTTAGAGGAAATTATTAAAATAATAACTAATTTCTTGTAGCACATGGTAGTTACTGTAATGCAGTTATTGTAGCAATAATTTCTCCTGAAAACGTCTGCTTTGTAATCGAAACATACATTAGGATTTAAATACAAAGTTCTTGTATTCAAGAGTTTTATGTATTTAAAATTTAAAAAAAATATATATATAATATATAATATAATATATATATTATATATATATATATATATATATAATATAATATATAATATAATATATATATAATATAATATATATATATATATATATATATATATATATATATACAGTATATAAGTCATGTTTAGTACAATTAGGCTACATTGTATTTGTAAGTTCTATTAATGAAATATGTTGACATAGCCAAATAAAGTAAACTAAATTGAAGCCTTATATGCAAATTGAAGGTACATCGCTTTGGGCTACGCATACTTCGTATTGGGCGTCGTATATTTATTAAAAGCTATAAAACGACTGCCAACTCATTTTATATAATTTGAAATTCTATATAAGAGTTTGAAATGTCTGTGTAGAATGTTACAATACTGGTCAATATAAAGTATTTTTTAGCCGATAATAGATTAAAATAGATTAAGAAGAAAGTATATAAATCCTTCTGAGGGAATTAACCCCAAAACAACCCTATTGCCTCGATTCTGCCTTGTAAGAATTTCACATTAACTGCGAGTTTGGTTTTTCCTACTCCTACAGAACCGCTTGCTTTTGGATATATTTGATAAGACCTATCTGCTAACCTAGAAATGTACTTCTAGGCATAACTCATGAAGAGTTTTGTAATTCTCAGCTGTCCGAGAGAGATCCCTAGGCTTCCTCTTACAGTTCAACGGGGTGCTGTGCAAAGTTCACGCTGCAAGAACCGCGCATACCTGGAGACCGCAAGCACCATGTACGAGCACGCCGCTTCAACGTGACTTCCACTGCACTTCCTCTGCTACATGACGTCACCAACCTAATCCTGTTGCTGAATACTAAATGCGACATAATGAACATTTAGTGTTCGAGTGTGTTTGCTGATACTGAGCTGTTATCGGGAAAATGCTTGCGAAAGCCGCGGTATATCGACACAAGCTAATGAGCGAATTTCCATGTTACGAAAAACAGACGACTGCATAATGCTTGCACATAGAAATTATACTTCGCCGTTAATTGGAGATACCATTTCCTAGAAATATTTTTAAGCCTTTAACGCATGCATTATTATAAAACATTAATTTTATACATATTTAACTTGTTTCAAAACTCCAAGTTTAACCCTGTATTATTATATTTTTTAATGTTTTATTATATTAATATTATTTACCAGCATTTAAAAACAAATCGGTACAGTTATTTGAACATTTTTTAAAAAATTATGAATTTGTTCAATAATAATATATGTACAGCAATGGTAAAGTTATCAAATTTCTACAGGCCTAAGATGCGCACGAGGGATGCGCGGAAGGTTAATAGTTGTGTAACTAATTATTCCCTTCTCACCATAATCCGTCAGAGGGAACAGACGTTTCAAAAACTCATTAAATTTAAGGGAGAGGGGATTATGAAAAATATGACCCATAACAGTTTTGAAGCAATATTTAATTAGAAATTTTTATGTAAAGTGTTTTAAAATGAGTTCATAAGGTATTGTGTTTATGTTTTGCTTTAAATTATCTAATTAATTACACCTCAGGATCCTACGTCCAGGCCAATCTAAACCGGATCATGGTGGAAAGCACAAACCGCAATCATGAACTCTTCTTTGCCAGCTAAGTGAAAATTGAATTTGCTACAATCTTTCACTTCAAAAATTGCATTCATATAAAGTTTATTATTGTTAAAAGTTTAGGCCGGTCTAATGGTGAATTTTTTTATTACTATACGAGTACTATAAGCGATTAGGCCATGTGGTATTATAAATTATATATATTTTTTAAATAACAATTTTTAGAGTATGTATAACACATATAATTAATGAAACAGCCTTACTAGTAGATATCTCATATCTATACCACAAATTCTTTAATTGTCCAATTGTTTAAATTGGTTAACTTGATAAAGAAATTAAATATTTTAAAACGAGTGTAATTAGTGTATAGTTTTTTTGTTCAAATTTTTGTTGTATTTCAAACTCATAAAAAAAAATTTGGTATGTTTTTTCTAAAAAATGTCTTTTTTGAAATATACCATTTATTAATCCAATTAGAATGCACGTAACTTTGCAGGTTTACTATTAATTATATAACACATAACTGCAATATTCAACATCACGATAAATAGTGTTATAACCCAAGATCGTGTAATTGCTTCTCTTAGCCAGTAAAACTAGAAAGGTTAATTTTCTCTGATAAAAATTATCAATTAAATTTTATTTTATTAGGAAAAAATTGCTACATTAACCACAACTAAGGAGTTTGCTGGAGTCTTAAAAGGATACATTTTGGTACCTAACAACTCTGCAGAGGAGATTGAGCTTGCAAGGCTTTGACAAGAAACGTTATAAAAAAAGACTTGAAGCTGTCTTGCTTGGCCGAGATTCATACTAGTTTTGATTGCAGAGATAGTATTTGTTTAAGTAGACCTAAAGACCATTCTAGGTAGAAACGCCTCTGCTGGCTGACATCCATGTCCCTTGCCTCTGTCAACACATAAGATTTATCCGCTAACCCTTCTATAACACGATAGTGTTACCTGATGGTTTTGCTTTTTGTTCAGAATTAACAAACACTGTAGTACTTTTTTACAACAATAACCAACGGTAGACTGCAAGCTCGACGCAGATACCGCCACTGGAAAAGCATTACATTTCTGCAGGTAGGAGAGTGACAGAGGGATGCGCTAAATAAATAATTATTATTCTAAAATGAATTGCAGTCCGAATAAGTTGTGAAGATAGTTACTTAATAGCCCAATTATTTTGACTTCTGAGGAACCTCTGTTTCGATCTAAATATTTAAAACTTTTAACATTATTTTTCGACGGAGTTTGAGGTTTACCCCATTCCAAGACGATTATAAACTTTTAAAAATCGTTCATCGCCTAACAAATATGTACTTTAAATTGACCAATTCTGTAATAAATTTAATATAAATTTGAAAATCTCGTAATTCATAAAATCCTATACCTTGAAGCAAGATAGTTTCTCCATTAGACGGGTTAGCAATAAATTGAGAACTTTTAAATAGGCGTTTACAATGTACGTAAACTTGTTGGCGGTTTGTAACCTTGTTTGGGAATGAGCCCATGTTTGAGGGATAAAACTTAAGAAAGCGCCTACATAGACAAATTATGGGTTTATGCATGAGAAGTAGATATAACAAAGAACGTTTTATCTAGGGATGGGCCGATTCCTAAAATGTTCGATTCCAAATCCTATCTCGGTTCTAAAACTTTTCTTCTGATTCTCGACTTTTTCAAGTTATATACGCCTGCATTGTGTTATCTTATAATAAATGTTGTTAATTTGTCATATGGTGAAGCCTTTTAAAAGTTCCGTTTTAATATAATAAGCTACACAAGACGTTTGTCCTTAATTTGTAAGTAAGAGTTTCTGAAAGCATCACAAACTTACCGGATAAAGTAACGATTTATTTAAAATTACAAATTTGAACTTTAGTTCACATTTACAACTAACTTGAGTAATAACCTTTTCAGTTTGTACAAATCGCAAATACGTTTTATTTGTTTTGTTTTGACATCATCTATAAAGCGGTGGTGGCCAGAGATGGGAGTGGGGTAGAGAAAGAGTCGAGACAGCTAGAGCGAGAGTCACACATGAGAGCGAAAGAGCGGTCACTAATAAATAGACCATAAATGCTTCCGACCGTCTTCATTTTTGACTTTATCGACATTTTTGAGGTTATGTGGTAGAACAGCTGTTTTAACGCATATGTTATGTTACATTTTATATTAATTGTAATTATTTAATAAAAAGTAACTAGAATAAAATATTTCTTTGTTGACCTAAGAAGGAATTGACATTAAAACTTTTTGTTTATATTACTTGCTTTTCCAATAAATTACGTATTTCAACAGTTTAAAAAACAAGAATCGGTACTTTAATCAACAGAGAATCGAGTATCAGCGATTACTTGGTAGCCTACCATTAGAATAGACGGTTCCTGGCATCGATAATCGGAATAGGCCATTCCAAACCCAAGGAACTTCCATCTTAAGGAACTTTCAAGGAATCTTGTAGATCTAAAATCTCTTTATAGAATTGTAGTTAAAATATGGTTTGTTTATAACACCTTGTTACTTCTTGGTAAGCATTTAATCGATATTGAATAGATGTACTACTTCAATTTAATGTTTTTTGAGTGCTTTTTAAAGATGGAATGCATTTAAATCTAGAACCAATTTAATTCACTCTTTTTATTAACCTGTGTCTAATGTCCATGGATTAGACTGGCATACATTTTTAATTTTAAAAATTTTGCCTTGGTGGTATAATAGCTCCCAATCCAAAGGAATGACCAAATACCCTCAGATAGAATTTCTAAGAGGGAGGTGTAACTGGTATATTTGGTCTCTTGAAATCCCCCGAAGTCTTGCAACTAGTACTTGTTGCCGATAATTCAAAGCAACTGTAAAGATTAAACTATTTATAGACGTAACTCCACAACCCCGATAGATAACAGGTTTCTTCAGGTACCTAGTCAGATTCTAGCTCGCCGTACAATATATCATCCCATGAGGACATGATCACAATGAGCTCTTCGGTTTAAAACAACAAAAAATCCATCAGAGTAACAAATTTTAAAAAAGTAAAAAGGGTGAAACGTTTTTAAATACGGTCAAATTGATAAAGTAGTTTTGATTGAAGAAATGTTTCGCAAAATGGTTACTCATACCGTATTACCCAAGCAATTCCATACCTTAATAATAATAACTTGGAGCAACTGTGGTGAAATTTATAATTATAAATAAATCCTCGTAAGTCAAGAACTACTTTTTATATATGTCCTGATGTACATTTAAATTGTAAAGCAATCATCTTCATAAATAAGAAGTGTTTGTGATTTAAGAGGTTTCATTTATTTATAATTAATTCCACAACTTACTCCTCGCACGCTCGACATATCTCTTCAAGCAATGTCTCTCTGTTTTACACACATTGTAGTTCTTGATCGGAGAGCTACTGATTCTGGCCTGAATACTCCATAAATATTCAAAGACATTGGAAAAAATGTTACCTCCTTTGTAAACGAATTGCTCTCGTCCTGCGCCACGGACTACTGAAGCGCAAAAAAGAAGGTTATGTTTTGAGGAAGGAGACTTGGCTGGTTCTTTGCAACCTTCCTTCACAACCGGCTGTTATGCGTTCGTCCTTCTTAACCTTAGCTAACTAAGAGAACGAATTTACTAACAGAATTTCCTAAAAAAATTAATGGATTTATGAAACTAGGTTCTTGTTTAAAACATCCAGTAGCGCGGCTAGAAATTAACTCTAAAACTGGAATGGATTATGACATTCCTGGGGGAAAAACGGGAGGTCGACAACATTAGGTAATTAAATATCCTAATTTAAACACAGTTTAAATTTTAAGAGTACTGAAGGAACATTAAATGTAACAGCCGTAAGTGTATAGGGTAATCTTTATTTATGAAATCAGAGACAAGGCTTAAAAAACATAAATAAGGACTTTAAAACAAATGTTTAGTGCTTCATTTAACTACAATTATAAAAATAACTAATGAATTTACCTGACTTCGATAAAAACTTCCTCATTTGTTTTTATACTAATATAAAACAGCAGCGGTTTTTTTATAAATATAAGTAATTTCTTGTCCATTTAGGCACTCTTAGAATTCGTATTTCTGAAATAAGAAGTCTCCTGAAATTTTTTTTGTTAAAGAGAAGTTGAGCCAAGAAAATTTTTCTTTGTATTTTATTAGACTGCACGTATTTTCTTACAGGCCTACTAAAGTGTTCAGCCGTTTTCTTTGTACACCTGTGAACACTTGCAAGTATTCTAATCTAATGCCATTTTCATATCTATTTCTCATCAGAATGGAATAACTCTATTTATTATATTGTTTACTACGGATCAATTTGATACATATATTGACATAACTGATTATTCTCCTACGTTCTATGAACACGTGAGATAAACGCAAACAGTGATTGCGTTTTCATTGGTTATTCACGCCTGTCAACACAGATGTAAAGTCTCAACACACTGTGAAACCTGTGCTCCCTGAATAAATACGCGTTTAATTCTTGCGTAACATTTTCAAGTAATTTTTACTTTAAGTAAATTTCTAAAAAAACCTGAAACAAAACGTTTAAAATCGCACTAAGCTATCGTCATCAGTGTCTAGGCACGGATAAAATATAAAGACTTGTTATTACGGCTTAGTGTGATTGTAAATGTTTTCTTCTCAGCAGGGTTTTCAGAAATTTTCTTAAATTATAAAATTGGTAAGCCGTTTGGTCGTAAGTGCTTCGCCAATGATCATGGACAATAAAATCCATGATACATAAATATATTTATAACTAAAAACACTTGCAAAATGTTATACTAGCCTATAGTAGCACTTCATAAATGTTGATGACGGCCGTTTCGGGAGATGTGTCCCATTCATTGTCAACTCAGACCTCATGGTTAGGTCATTACGATCATGAGGTCAGTTACGGTTTGAGTTGACAATGGGACACATCTCCCGAAACGGCCGTTACCAACATTTATAAAGACAAGTGCTACTATAAGCTAGTGTAACATATTTACAAGTGTTTTTAGCTAAAAACTAATAGCTCACGTGAAGATGGAAGCAACTAATATATTATTTTCATAACCTCAATTAAAGGTTTTTTTGGAAAGAATTATAGATTGTGCTCAATAACACTATTTATTGATACAAAGATGAATTGTCAAGGTCACACATCTGATAGACAGTGCAATTGTTTGTAACATCCGTCAAGGTAAAACCCAGAAACTTTATCTATGAGCAGATGACAAGTTAATCAATGAGTTAAGGTTTATCATCGTATAAAAGATTATAAATTTCGAGAAACATAAAAAGCTACATATTAAAAACAGTCAGATCGAGGTTTATTGTTATTAGTCTTTTGAATGATTTTCAGAAAAGACACTTTTATAAATTATATTTTTACAAAACTATTTGAAGATTAAGACGATTTATTACTATCGCCGGTACGTAGGGATGCCAATATAGTAGGTATAAACCTAGGAGACCCCTGGGATTTGTGGGGTCATGGCATTATTTTATCGGGAGTATACCTACCCTCTGTAGGGATAATAAAGCTTGTAACAAGGAAAGGGGGATGTAATTATAAGAACTAATTATTCCCAGGTATTGCGAATCAATGTGTCTGCGGTAGGCCGAGAAGAGAGGTGTAAACTTGCTCACGGAAAACTATCTGGAATACTGACGAGAGAACAAATTTTGAGATATACTCCAATATTCGAGTATATCTAAATCTTCTCGTTCTGTAACTTGGATGTTATTTATTTTTTCACTTCAAAAAATGTTCAATTAATTATTTACTACTACAGCATATTTTGCTTTCTCTAAAATTGATAACAGAAAAAAATTATAACAAATATGGTAAAAAATAATAAATTCAATACATTCCTTCTCTCCCTCTAGCCAATAAACGTATCGGAGTCGCGAATGTCTGTATGTGAACGTATTTCTAAATGACTTAAGTTACGCTTTCTTAATTTTATAAAAATTTACTTTCGTCCTATACAGTCATCTGAAAAACGTGTTAAAACGTGACCTTCCAGCAATGTGAATGAAAGCAAATGAATGTTTCGCTTAAAATTAATCAGTCACTGACAAATAACGAAATGATATTTACAATTTTTTTTCTAGTTTATAATTGTAATAAAACAACTTTTAATTTGTAACATATGTAAAATTTAAAAGGTTGGCACCACTACATTTTAAATTAGCCAATACAAGTCAACTTTACCTAATATTGAGACGAGTTGCAACGAAAATAAAATCATTTATTTGGTTATATCTACGTAAAAAAATTATAAAAGTCTACGTTGGAGTTTTTCAACAGAAAAATTATTGTAGATTTTTTCTGAAATTTTTAATAAAATATGTTTATTAATACATATTTTAATAAATGTTTTGTTAATAAGTGTACTTTCAATAATAATGAAATGGTGATTACGTAATGATTATTTTGAAATTTCTTTCATCAAACAAAATTTAACATTTTCTTAATTAATATTATAAACAAGTCATTTAAAGAGTATAATGGCTGAATTAACTAAGTGGTTGTAACAAAGATTATTCCCCAACAACCATTTATCATCTTAAGAGTAAAGCGGTGTTTAAAAGAAATAGCTTTCCCCTTTTAAGCAAGAGTAGGTCAAAGATCAACAACAGGTAGTTGTAGAGATTAGGCAATGCCAGTCCTTGAACCCATATTACATTACTAACAGGTGTTGGTATTTTTACTTACCCTTCTTTCCTTTCCAATAGAACTTCCACAACAAGTAGGCTATCACAAGAAGTATAACAATAACAAGAACGGTAGCAAGGACCGCCCCTACAACATTGCCGGCGGTATTACATTCTTCAGCAGACTGGGCAGCCGCTACGGATAGGGCCGAAGCTAATCCGATCACAACCGATCTTTTAAACATGGCTAACTTTATCAACTTGCCATTTAAAAGTAAATAAAAACAGACTAACCTAAAACCTTTTTTGCACTAATCAATGACAGAAAACAGCACATGAAAATATGTTTCAAAAATACAGAATACACTCATCTCAATAGTTTTATTTCATTACTTTTCTTTAAAAATAATTTAATTATTGGTTGGTCAACATAATAAAAAAAATAATAAACCACGTTTACGTCTTAATTTGTTGTAAACAATCCATTATCACTGAAGAGTCAACTGTTAAGCACTTGAGATATGTAAAGCACTGTTAAAATCAACACCAAACGTAAACAACTAGCACAATACCACATACGGCGCCTGTTGTAGGGTCTCACCTGTTGATACTACAAGCAGCAAACACGCACTGACTCTCCGGCTAAATTCCACGGTAACCTAGGCCGATACTACACGTTGCGAGAGCTCGCCCACCAGCTAGTAAACAATCTTACACGATTGTCAGCATCGTGTAGTGTAGTCTCTACTCTTTCAAGGTCGGAGTGAGAGAAATCTACCTGTTTAGCTATGACACGAGGGGAGGGGACGGCAACCATTTTAAACTTATAATAAACAAGAATGCAAAATACATCGACGCTTGACTTTGATTACATACAGTAATTTCAGCATAAAATTGTAATACAGTGTAAAACAAATTCATGTTCATAAATTTCCATTCATGCATTACATAACTACTGAGTAGTATATTTTATACATAATTAATTTCATATGATGTTCACAGACCTATGAAATAAATCATGTGCGCTAGCCTGAATCCAAACTCAAATTCGAGAAGATGTAATTTAAAACCTTCCTTATAAGGAAAGTATAATCGGATGATTATACTTTAAAAACCAATTTTACAGTATTGAACTTTAATTTTACAAATAAGCCTAATTTCACAAAACTTGAATAACTTTACAAGTATACAGGTAAGTAAAATAAATTAGGTAGATAAATAAGAAATATTAACTTATGTTGCAAAACATTTTTACCACAAAGCAAATCCTGAACTGACTGTAACCAAGTTATATGTTTTGGTGAGATCGTTTTTAAAGGTAAATGCTCTTTTACAATTTTAAAAACATGCAATCCAAATTGAAAATGTGACAAATTACCTGGAATTACTTTTTATACAACAAAAAGGTACCTGATCATTTTAGACAAGCTTATAGTTCAAAAGTGAGTTAAACTCTAATTCAAAATGGAAAATAATATTGATTTTGTTAGCAAGGCAAATGGTATGATCATTGAATATAAATAAAAAATAATCTTATAAATAACAAAAGACTAATTATAAAAATTATTATAGTCTCTAAACGAATGATTAAAATGTAAATATTGTAATATTTTTATTTTTCAAAAATGTTGTAGTCCATTACGTTCAGTTAATGTTAAAGTGATTCATTTTTATTTTGTAAAAGCAACAATATAAAGATTTTGCTTATACTGCACGCAATATAACTGTTAATTTAAATTTACTGTATCAAATTATAATTATAGGCTTAAAAAAATAAGGTTTTAAAAATTTAAGTAATAAATTTCTCTGAAGATGATTGCTTTGCAATCAAAATTCACATAAGGATTTAAATAAAAATATTTTATTTGTAGTAGAGAGGTCTAAATATTTAGATCAGAAATTACAACACAGTAGTTCTTCAAGTTGTTATTGACTGATTTGTATCTCTTCCTTCCTTTAGCTTCCACACAACCCAAACAGAGAGATTATTTCCAACAGGATAAAAAGTACCCACAAAAGCACTAATAAATTTTAACACTCAGTAAAATGCCTCAAGCTTCTCAACTTTAACTACACAGATATATAAATACTCTCAAAATTGTATGCAAAATACCCGACTTGTTTAAATAACCATAATGAATTCTTTATTTTCAAATAAATAAAATCTCTAAACCACAAATAACATTTATTTAAACCTTATGTACATTTCAATTGCCCAGCAATCATCTTCAGCGGTATTTAAAAAATACAACTAACCGAGTTAGTTGTATTTTTTAAATACCTCTGAAGATGATTGCTGGGCAATTGAAATGTACATAAGGTTTAAATAAATCCCTTGTTGATTCCATCTTTGCGTGAGCTACTAGTAATCACTTACAACTTTTTTTAAAAAATGTTTTAACTTGCCTATAGTAGCACTTACTTTTTTGTGTTGAGGACGACCGTTTCGGGAGATGTGTCCCTTTGTCAACTCAGACCGTAACTGATCTCAAGGTTTACGTAGGTTAGGGTGGGGGTGGGATATTTTGGTGGTGTGGGTGTATTTAGTGTGTATTAGGAGTTATGATGTCAAAAAGTGCGTGTGAGTTGTAATGTAATTGTGTATTGACTATGTGTGTAGGGTGTAGTTTGAAGTGCCTATATATTTCGTATTGTTCGGTTGTGTAGCGTTGGTTATTTCTGTGTTGTTTATGAAGAATTTGTAGGTTAGATGTTATGTCTATGTAGTCATGTTTTGTGGAGTTGAGATGATCGGCGAAGTTTGATTGGTAGTTATTGTTTTTTAGTGCTTTTATATGTTCTTGGTAACGTGTGTAGAATGACCTCCCTGTCTGCCTTATGTAGCCTACTAGCCTATTCATGCCCCAGTTTTTACATAGGCCAGACAGGGAGGTCCATCTATGTACGTTACCAAAAACATATAAAAGCACTAAAAAACAATAACTACCAATCAAACTTCGCCGATCATCTCAACTCCACAAAACATGACTACTTAGACATAACATCTAACCTACAAATTCTTCATAAACAACACAGAAATAACCAACGCTACACAACTGAACAATACAAAATATATATAGGCACTTCAAACTACACCCTACACACATACTCAACACACAATTACATTATAACTCACACCCACTTTTTGACATCATAACTCCTAATACACCACCCCCCCCCCCTAACCTATGTAAACCTTGAGATCAGTTACAGTCTGAGTTGACAAAGGGACACATCTCCCGAAACGGCCGTCCTCAACAAGCAAAGTAAGTGCTACTATAGGCAAGTTTAAAACATTTTAAAAGTGTAAGTGTTTAAATAAATGTTATTTGTGGTTTAGAGGTTTCATTTATTTAAAAATAAGCATTACGCCACAGTTGCTTCATACAATTACTGAATTCCTTGTAAGGTTCTCATATTTGTAGAATTAGGCCTAATATTTTAACAAGATTGGTTGGATAACTTTGAATATATGTTATGCTACATCACCAAAAGGAAAAAAAATTAATGAAAATCAATCATAATTTTTATAAGAATAATACCCCCTATCATAATTTATATAATGTACACATGTCTGTTCAATTTTAAAACTGTCTATACTTCAGTTCTCAAGTTATTAAGTTGCAAAAAAAACCTGTATAGAATAACGTCTAATCATTAGGATTCTTTGAGAAAGTCAAAATTCTGTTACAAAGACATCCAGGTAATTTTAAGACAAAGCAACATTATCAAACAGTACTCTAAAATTTTTTAACAAGATATATCAACCTGGCAGGATTTTATTAGTGTGCACACGATCAGGGGTAGTGAGAAAGGAGTTACGTTCAACTATAATTAATTCCTAAAGAAATTACAGACATTTTATTAACATAAGTTGTTAACTTACACTTGGAGAAAACGTTTTCATCTTATAACCTCTTTAGCCTAACATTTCTGCTGCTGAAGATGCTCATTTTATTTTTATATGAGCTCATGTTATTTTGCTCATAGTAATAAAATAACATGAGCATCCTCCACACATCGCAACAAAGGCCACAAATTGAACACACTAGTACAATATGAAATATACAAACATAGCAACGCATATAAAAATGACATCCTAATTGCACAGACACGACACACATCACACATACTATTTGATCACATAGCTCCTAATTTTTAAAAAATTGGTACCAAAAAGTACAACTGCAGCAGATATATGAGGCTGAAAGAGTCATAAGAGAAAAACGTTACCTCCAAGTGTAAGTTAACAATTTAACAACTTATATTAATAGAATATCTGGTTGCAAGTAATTTCAAAGTGTAATAAGTGATTAACAACCAGCTCGTCATGGACAAGATTTCGAAATTTAAATTTTATGTTATCTTAGTTTGTCTGAATACAACAAACCTTAGATTCCTACAACAACCCTATATGAGAGTTACAAGATTTTTTTACTAATATTAAAATATTTGTGTACATTAAATTCAAACCATTACTCTTGGCAGTTTCATTGTAAGATATGATAATTCTGTGTAAATATCTTATTACTGTTTGATACCACACCAGAGAACAAAATTATTTTGAAATATATTGTTAATTATTTTAATAAGTGTTAGACCTTTGAACCACAGTTCTCTATTTCTGAAGTTCAGTTATCTCGATGGTTTTGGCAGTGTGAGCGATGTTCGCCAAGTTGTTGTAGAACGTGGTATCATTCAGATAGTTAAGGATAAGGAGCATTAAGATGGCGAAGGTTGTCAGTTGTATAAATAAGGTAGAGGAGAAGGCCTAGGAGGATTCCTGCAGGAGTGTGACAGAGATAGGTCTAAAGGGAGGGATACAGTTATTGATGGAAATAGCTAATCTGTAGTAACACAGTAATGAGCAGATAAGTTCTCTTCTTTATTTATGTCCAGATGTAGACAGGACAAAACTGATGAGTAATGGAGTGCCCCCAACCAGAGTTCCAACTGTCGAGAAATTATAACAAAGCAGGAAAAAAGAAATAAAGGAAGCATTCAAAAATCTTGGTCAGTAACTGTATTTATCATTAATCACTTTAACATTCTTTATCAGTTGAAAGATTTTGTTGTTTAAGACAAAGGATGCCTTGTCAGTTTTCCTACAGAAATAGAAGGATTTAAACTGGATTTTTATTAGTTTAATTTCATTCTGTTAAATGTCACTATGTTCTAGTACTATTATTTTCTTGGAGACATATTTACTATCAGATTTTTTTTTATATTAAAGCCCTTACTTGTAACTGTTTTGGAGGGTACAAAAAAAATTGTAGATAAATACAGTTTACACTATTGTGTTTATTTTTCGGTATATAAATAGTTGAATAACGACAAAAAAAATTATTGTGTAACTAAATTAATACTTTAGAGCTTACTTGCTGACGGGTTTGGAAACAATCGTTTCATTTAAGAAGTTTACACTCTACTGGTGGCGGTCGCAAAAGGGCTTATGATTTATGAGTGTAGAGGCGGTGGGTTAAGCTGGTTGTTTACTATTAATGGAAAAGATTCTTGAATTGAAAGTGTGTATGGTAGTTCAAGCTATTTTCTTTTTCTATTCTGTGAAATTTGTATATTTCATATTTTTCTGTAGTTGTTAGTTTTTTACTATGGTTTATTATGTTAGAAAAATTTAAGTTAGTATAAATGTCCATGTATGTGAGTTGTGCGTTTTGTATATGTGTTGAGTAGCTGGATTTTGGATTTATGCTGGAACATGTTATCTGGAAATCAAGCACAATCAAATTATATTAATTTTTTATTGAACAACCTTTTTAATACCCCACTATAAAATAAAAGAGTTACATTTATTTTAAGAAAATATAAATACAAGGTATTACAGAAAACATCAGATGTTTATTTTAGACGTATAGTTGTCAGTAACAAGTTCCAACAGACAGTACTTCTGACTGGAACCTTCAGATATAAAAGTTGTCACTCTGTCACATTCACTTTTAGTCTGGCTATAGCTAACTAAAGTTCACTCTATTTAGAAACTACAGCATCTCTTGTAATTTTAATTTCTAGTAAAGATGAGATTTGAAATAAATTATTGTGCGCATGTAAAATTTTGTTTGAAACTTGTTAAATCTTTTACAAAAATACAACAAATGTTTATCGAGGCCTAGAAGAGAATCATTTATATATTCAAAAGTGTTTTTGAAATTTCAAAAAAGACACCATATTGATGCTACTTAATTCAGTATAATGACGAATAGTCTTAAATTCCTGACTGTAAGGGCCTGTTAATGCTAAGAGAAGTGAGCCAGGTCACCTCTCATGGCAGTGCAAACAAGTGTTACACATGACTTGATATTTTTGCTATTCAAGGGTTAAATTTATTGTTACATTTACCTGTCCTCTACTGATGTTTCCAATGTAAAATGTTTAATGACAAAAACAAGAGCCAACAAACCGTTTCAAAGCAAGTTCAAGTTTCACAACAAACCGTGTACAAACTCTTCTAATTACATCAACTCTCCTAATAGTACAGAACGATTCCATATACTTGGATTTTTAATCAATCGCACATCTGTTCTTTAAAAGTACATTCTACGATGAAAGTATTTCTAAATGACACAAACCATAATATCTGTCAGTACTTATATTATTAACATCAGTATAGAAACTTTCTTCTCTATCAAGTAATTATTTACAAATTACCATGTTATTATGTTACATTACTATATAGTTACAAATTATTTAGGTAAGATAGATTTAAATGCAATTTTATTTAAAAAATTAATTTAATTTTGTTGCAATAAAAATACTGGCAAAATACCCAATGCTACAAAATAACTAATATTACAGTTACCTAAGATTAAACACTTATCTATATTTTGATGATCATGTTCTCATCATCAGAGGGTCTTATACAAAATTACGATCTAGAATACAATAATTTACAAACTAGACTCTATCTTGTAAGAGTCCAGAAGTCTCCTCTAATGTAGTCATGGAAATGTAGATAAGGGTTTAATCTTAGATAAATTGTAATACTAGTTACTTCTGATTATTTTTGTGGTATTGGGGTTTTTTGCCAACATTTTTATTATAATATATTATACCACTATGCTCTTGATGTTATATATTAATTTTATTTTCATAAACTATCTGGTTAGTGCAGGCCTGGTAACAACAAAAAATATTTGTAGTGTAAAGTAGACGAGTTTTTTATGCTAGTAACTGCTAGTAAACTTGTTATTTTTTATAACCAAATACATCCTAACTGTACACCTTGTCAATGGTTTGGAAATTACCGATGTGCACAGTTTCGTGTATGTTCACAGGTAATGTTTGTGTTTTCAAATTTTAAATAGCTTTAAGCTTTGTAACTATGACAGTGTATATAGTTTGTGACATTTTAAATGGCTTACATTTCGGTCAAAATGTATTTTTAATTAACATATGCGAAAACCAAAAATTCAAAACCTATGCAGGTTCTGTCAACTATTACCCAATCCTTCATTTAAATTAGGAATTATTTGAGCTTAAAAGTTACCTATTACAATTACCCTAAATATATTTTAATTTTACAATTATAAAAATAAATTAATTTATATAATTATTATTATACTAAATAAAACCATAAAAAATAAATTTTATTCTCCAAAGAACTAAACACATATTTAGGAAAATAATCTCTTACTGCTTTAAAATATTCAAAAAACATTTGTTTTAATAATTCAGTTTACTACGAATAAAATTCTTTTTCTGTGTATATTCCTACACATCATCAACGTTCTCCGTGGATTTCTATTTCTCTTTAAGATTTTCCCCACTCCTTTTCTCAAATAATCTTATATCAAATAAAATATTAAAAATTTAGTAGAGACAAAATTTTGATTAATGTGCAAGAACAAAATATAAAAAGAAATATTGTTTATATTTTTAATAGGTCATTACAAATCCAGATATTAATGAAGAAGATTCTGAGGGTCAGTGATACATTGGGATTTTTAGATTTATTCAGATTTTCATTGCAAAGGCAACTGATTCTGAATAACTCTTTGATAATCCATTGTTAACCTAACCATCATTAATCACTTCTTATTTAGTTCCAAATATGACAATTCTTAACACCTCATAATTATCTGTTTTATCATACATAATTCTATCACTAATTATTCATTTTTTCAAATGATAAAATTAAAATATTAAATATCTAAGTTACTAACCTTAGCGTTACATGAGTGACAAATTAAAATACAATTTTAAGAATTGCTTACTATTTTATTATTTTAATAGTAATAGGAAATATAATAAGTATTGGAATATTAGAATTGGAACGCAACCTACACTCTAAAATACATATAAATTATGCAAATATATTTGGTTATGCATATTCTGATAGCATAAATGCAGCTGGATAGCAAAAATACAGATTTTTAGTGCTAATTTTGGTAAGTCAGTCTTTAAGAGAAACAAAATATTAAAGATTACATTTCCTGGTAATTTTATATTCATAATGAGACTCTAGTCACTATCTTTTGAAATAACCTCAAATTTCATTCCATGTGAATCAAGTTCTTTCTCCAAGGATGTATTGGCAAAAGCAAATCCAGGCGGCAAAACTCCACCCCTAAATTATAAAAATATAAATTGTATACTTTTTAAAATATGTTTATGACAAATCAACAACAATCGATAAAACGTTTAAAAAGTAATCATAAATACCTTATATAAATATATTTAAAACAAACAATATATTGAATTGGTTATTTAGTTACTAACCTATTTCAGCTAGTCATGACAATTTATTAGTAGCGAGTATAAACACTAGTCTAGCTAGTCATGAATGTCACCATTGATTGATTTGTTTGCTTCAAGAGAGTTTATTTTCTGAAATGTCACACACTAGACTAGACGACTGTGCTTTCTAAGAAATATGTATCGACTCTCGAAACTTACAGCATAAAAAGGATATTCAGGCCCATTGACCTTTATTCGGTCATTTAAATATAATAGAACGTTTTAGTAATTTTTATGTAAACTAGAGTGAGCTCAGTATATGTTTTACTCGGTATTGGTCAGTAGCTGACATTTGTTGTGTTTTTATAGAGTATTCTGGTGTACATTGGAAATGAACAATAACAGTGGGAGCCTAGAATTAAAAGCAAACTTCAAACCATAGTACTTTTTAATTTCTTTTTTATCAATTATGATTACACATAAAAATCCATTAACAAATAATAAACTAAGGTACAAAATAACGAATAAAAAAATTGCGCCCGTATAAAAAATATAATATTTAGTGCTTAATAAGTGAGAATATTTCTGTAGTGAAATAAAACTCAATTGACACGAGGAATTAATTTGTACCTGCTAGTATTTGTGGTGCACATGTAATTAGAACAGCAATGGGTTAATTGTTTAAATATTAATAGGTAAATTAATATTATAAATATCTAATATACATATTTTTTAACAAATAATTTATGAAATTGATAATAATTAGTTATTAAATTTTACTTCAATATCCAGTAGTGTTAGTCCTATTTGTATTTTAGACTAAATTGATTTATAAATAACTTATATGCATTTTTTTAAATTGTAATTTATTTAAACTTATGTTTATATTTCTGTAATGCAGACAATATTATCAGAAGGTTACTATATTAAATTAGGGTAAAAATGTTTAGAGATTACCTCTTGCCTCCAAACTCTTGTCTACCCTTAGTGTGTATCATTACTTTGCTTATTAAGAGATCAACTACTGTTAATAAATTAACTTAAAAATCTAAGAAAGATGTTAAGCATAAAATTTAAAATATATAACATACAATTGGTCTATATATGTACAGAGAATAAATTAATGGAAACCTAAATTGTATGGTATTGTTTAGTATAAAACAAAATTTCATAGCTGGACATTGTTAACTTAAACTTGACGTCAGTAAAAATCAAAGAAGAACAAAATAGCACTAGCAAAAACAATCACGCATGCAAAGAGAACAAGCTAAATTGAAAACACAGGCGTGCTGAACTGTCAATGATATGTGCTATTCACATTGCGTGGCAGACATGCATACACAAGCTTTTGGGTACCCTCTTGTAATGTGCTGGTGGGTAAACCATAAAACACTTTCTACAAAGATAAAGAAAGTATTTTCAAAAATAAAAATGAAGGTTTTATGTTACAAAAAAAACAAAAACCTATAATTGGCGTTTTTCAAAGAGTGTACCTGTTTTTTTTTTTTTTAAATACTATACTATATTTTGATACTGCTTGGATAATAAATTAATCTGTATGACAAGTTTATATTAAATTTAGATCCCATCAGAATTACCGTTTTATCCACACAAAGGTTAGTTTTGATGGGAAATTTTAAAAAATTCTCAGATTCTGTTATAGGTTAAAATTCAGGATTAATTTGTAACTTCATTAATAAATTACACAAGTTCACAATTGAAAAAAAGACTACTTACTTTCCAGGCATCTTATCAGACTCTTTCAGAACAGCAATGCCAGCTAAAACCAACATGGTGGCTGTAAGTCCATAACCAGGATCACGACCAGAAACCTACAATTCATTTACATTTGTCATTAAGAGAGTATTATTAGTATAATAAATTAAAACTCGGAACATTATATACAATCTCTAAACCCACATACAAACAAACAGGAAATATGATATTTTAACCTGATCGAAGGTTTAGAAATACAGACTAGTTGTGCCCTATCACACCTGTAAAAACATGGTAAATAAAAGCTTTGAAAAAATAGACTTTCTAATTTACTTTAATGTCTACAGTCACAATGTAAACCATCAGTCAGTTATAGCTGTCTGAGAAATCTAAATACGAAAAGACAGTTTTATGAAAATATTCTTAACACTAATGTAAATGAATTTCTTGAAAATAATGAATATAAATCTAGCCCACACATATACAGGATGGCTTGCAGGAACTGGTTTTTGAAATGTGTACATTCAGGTGTTCATGGTGGGAGGGATTATGTTTTAGTTACAAGAAAAATGACGAGTCAGTAACTCCTGTTCTGTCTGATTTACTCCGTCAGTTTAAAATCAATAATAGGCAAATCACAATATTGCAATGGTAAAGGACCATCAAACAAGTGGTTTAACAGTATAAAACCTGCTGATCCCACAATGAACAGCACACAGTCTAGAGAACATTGATTGGCAAAGTTTGATTGGGCGTTTCGCCGAACATCTCATATTCACAAACTATGACTACACAAACATAATATCCGACCTACAAATTCTTCATAAACAAAACAAAAATAACAGATACACAACCAAACTATACAAAATACACAAACATTTCAAACTACACCCTACACACATACTCAACACCCAATTACATTATAAATCGCATACACTTTTCGACATCATAACTCCTAATAATCACCAAAATACACCCCCAACCCCACCCTAACCAACAAAAATCTTGAGATCAGTTACGGTCTGAGTTGACAATGGGACACATCTCCCGAAAGGGCCGTTCTCCGCAAATATAAGTAAGTGCTACTATAAACAAGTTGTAACATATTTACAAGTGTTTTTAGTTTAACCCTTAGCACTCGACTGTCGGGGCATCCCCGCCAAGCTTATATTGCAGTTTACTCGTATGTTGGGGGTCACCCAACACGATTTTCAAATGCCTATAACTCGTCTACGGCGAAGCCCACGACATTCAATCTTTTACCGTTTGGTGCTACAATCTATTGACAATAATGTGAACTAAGTTGAAAATGTCTAGGAATATGTGAGTCATCACAAAATCTAGTTTGCCACTACGTTGTAAGCTGCAAGTAGGTTACAGTTTAGCATGTTATTTGTTTTCTTGTAGTTTGCCGTGGCTTCACGTGTAATTAGTGATTCTGAAATTCCTGATCTTTTACTTGATACTGATTTATTAGAATGTAGTTCAGTTTCAATAATTAAACCAACAGGTATTTGTAAATATAACCAGTTTATGGGTGGTGTAGATTTAGCTGTTCAATATAATGAACCGTGCAGTTTTACGAGAAGAACAAATAAATGGTGGAGGAAAATGTTTTTCTGGCTATTAGATGTAGCTGTAGAAAACAGTTTTATTATCTATAATAACAAAAAAAAGGAAATGAGAGAAAATCCTGTTAAACAAAAATAGTTTCGCCAAAACTTGGTGAGGGAACGCATTGGTGATATCAGAAATAACCCTATAGTAAGAGGGGTCATCAACTACTGACAAAGAAGAAAGACTGAATGGGAAATTATATTCTTTTCCAATAACAAAAGTAGTTCTAAGGATTGTGTAGTTTGCAGTAACAGGAAGATAAAAGGAGGTAGAAAGGAAACAGTTTTTCACTGCAAAACATGCAACAGAAAACCAGGACTTCATCCGGAAGACTGTTTTCAAAGAAATCATACTCTGCAAAACTACAAATAAGATAATAAAATCATGTACATACAGTATTAGTGAATAAAAATAGCTTAGTTTTCTAAAATCATGTAACAGAAAACAAAAGTTTTCCATGAATAATAATGCAACTTGCAGGTGAGGAATTTGTCTCAATTTAATTATAAGTGGGGAAGCAAAGTATGTTGAGAAAATCCGAGCTCTAAGGGTTAAGTTATGGTTGTTATACCAATTATACAGTGCAACGACAAAACTGAAATTATGTGAATAAATGGTGTAACAGGCATTTTATAAGGGCATACATTTAACACCATAAATACCATGTTAATTTTGTTAGGGAGAAGATTGTATGTTTTCCTGCTTTTAGTTTTCCTGCAATGTGCCATGCTACTTAGTTCTTTTCATGAGACATGATGACAGGTTAAGTCTATGTAATCGGTCGGCGGTCCATAGCGGGTTTCGGTTATCCAAAGCGAACTGGGATCTCTTTAAAAAGACAACAGAGGAGCTGAGCGAAGTCAACGAGCGAAGCGCATCTTATTTGCAATCTGCTATAATAACAGCAGCAAAACAAGCTATCCCAACCAAATCGGGAAATGACTCCAACAAAAAAATGAATACATGGTGGTGCAAAGAAATTGAAACTCTTCGGAAAGACCGCATCATGGCCAGGAAAAAATGGAAAAAATTAAAATCTTCGGACAGCCGGGTAACATATAATAGATGCAACGCCCTTCTTCGGAAAGCAATCATTTCAGCAAAAAGAAGATCATGGAGGAGCTTCGTTGGATCCATGAATGTAAATACACCGTCCAGTACAGTCTGGAAGCGATTTAGAGCAATAAATGGCGAATCCTTGCGGAAGGTTGCTGCAATCACGAATACGGGCGGCGAGTTGTTGACTGATGATGTCCAGAAGGCTGAGGAGTTCGGGAGATTCTATTCTGCAAGGTCTGGGCGCAAAATCCCTTGGCCGAAGCGCCTCACTCCACACGAGCAAATGTTAACGTGCCGGTCAGATCTTCTATGTTACTGTGATGACCTGGATGACAAGGCCATCCTCATGTCAGAATTGGAGTACTGCTTAGCCGACTTGAAAAGCGCAGCTCCAGGAGATGACAACATCCATAATGAAATGTTAACTCACTGCTCGGGAAGGATGAAAGAGCTAATGTTAAGCACATTCAACTCCATTTGGGATTCGGGCGAGATCCCTCAGAATTGGAGGACTAGCAAAGTCATACCGCTTCCTAAGCCAGGGAAAGATAAATCGAGGATCGCTTCGTATCGTCCAATAGCTCTAACATCGTGCCTAGGCAAACTAATGGAACGCATTGTTTGTAAGAGGTTGTCATGGAGATTGGAATCTGGGAACATGCTGGCTGATACACAATTCGGCTTTCGACGTCACAGGAGCACCACAGATGCGTTACTATACTTCACGAGTGAAATATACAAAGGTTTCGAACGCAAGCATTGCACTGTAGCGGTGATGGTGGACTTTGAAGCTGCATTTGATAAAATCCCCCACAAATCCATTGTACTTCAATGCATGAAGCTCGGCATTAAGGGTAAAATGCTTAAATTCATAAAAAACTTTTTGTGTGACCGGCTTGTGGTAGTCTCAGTCAACGGGGCAGATTCCTCGTCGTTTCGCATGGAGAACGGAATTCCTCAGGGCGGAATAATTTGCCCGTTACTATTCAATATAGCATTGCATGACATGGCCAAGGATTTCCCCAGGGAGGTTCGCAGCATGACCTTCGCGGACGACGAGACCATTTGGGTGACGTCTTCCGACGGGGTGGAGGCTTCCCTCAGGATGCAAGAGGCTCTAGATGCACTGTCCAATTGGTGCTCCAAATGGTCGCTCTCAATATCAGTGGATAAAACCGAGTGCACGTTATTCACCAGGCGCAACAATCAAGCCACCTTCATCCCCGAGCTAACTATCAACGGAAAGGCACTGAGATTTAACAAAAACCCAAAATTACTGGGAGTTGTTATGGACCCTAAACTTCGCTGGGGTAGTCACGTGAACTATGTCACAGAGAGCTGCTCTTCGAGACTCAATGCTCTAAAAGCGGTTGCAAGTCGTAACTGGGGAGCCGATACGCCAACCTTGAGAATGTTCTACCAAAGTTACATAAGATCTAAAACAACGTACGCCTGCGAAGTCTGGGGATCTGCTGCAAAAACGCATCTAAAGAAGATCGAAGCGATCCAAGCGGCCGCCATTCGACTATGTTTGGGATGTACAAGAACGACTCCTGTGGCAGCCATGGAGACGGAGCTGGATATAGAACCCATTCCTGTCTTTATAGACAGTCAAATATGGTCGAAGTTTCTAACTACAGCTGCTAGAGGCTCAAGTTACCCTCTGCGTGTTATACTCAATACAAAGTGCCGTGTAAAACAATCTTTCTGCCACAAAATCAACTCACTGATGGAATTGATGCCGGGATACACCACCCCTGAACAAATCCCCACGTTCTATGAGGAACCTCCAAATGACTGGCCTGAAATGATTATAAATCTGCAACTACCTCACGGCGGAAACAAGGGAGACCACAGAGAAGTGCTGAAAGCGGAGACTCTTGAAATGATTCGAACCCAGTACGATGGATACATAAAAATTTTTACCGACGGATCCCTGGATAAAGAACTAGGCATTTCTGGAGCAGGGTACTACAACGAGTTGAATGGAGATAGATTTTTCATCCCAGCGAACTCCAGCTCAAGTATGGATGCAGAGCTGCTCGGTATTAACGCCGCATTGTCGAGCTGTCTGGGGATGATGGCCAAGTCAAAGATATGCATCCTTTCGGACTCTAAGTCAGCTCTACAGTCGCTGGCTCATCCCTTCACTGGACCATATTCATTCCGTATAGCAGAAATCAGGAGGTTGATAAAAAAGATCAATTGTGACGGAAACGAAGTCTGCCTTCAATGGATCCCTGCCCATGTCGGCATTCCGGGCAACGAGGAAGCGGATGCAATAGCAAAACAAGCTTCTAGAATGAAGCCCACAAATAAGGAGCAGCACTCCCTACTGCACTGTAAAAATGCCGGGAAAAAGTACTTTAGAGACGCCTGGGCTGCCCGGTGGGAAGCTGAAGCGACTGGACGACACCTGTTCCATTTGCAAAACAAACTCGCGTCGGCCGACAATTACAGAGACATCAAACGTCAAGTCGCGACATTTGCGGCAAGAGCCAGGACGGGACATCTGGTCACGGAAGCTTATTTATACCGGTTTAACCTTGCTGAATCACCTTTGTGCGCTCTTTGTGATGAGGAGCAAGACGAAACCATCGAGCACATTCTTCGGGATTGCACTTACCCCATCCCGGCGAGGGACCACATGAGGGTTGAACTGGAGAAGTGGCAGGACTTCCTCCTGAACAGAGGGCTGTGGAGTTTGGCGTTCCGAATATATAGTGGACATCGGGCTATCGGCTACACCTAGAGCTGGACGCCTGGACTAAGAAGTACAAGTAAGTACAAGGTTAAGTCTATGTTGGTTCTGCTCATCTCAGTAATGTGAAAAAACAAGGAAACATGACAGAACAGAAAATCATTTTGCCACAGATGAATGTAACTGGGAACTTAGACAAATGTACTAATAAAAATGTGGAGGATTGTCAGAAAAGCTTCTTAAATTGTGAAGGCAGTGAGAAATGCTAGACTCAGTAGGGATTTAATCTAGACATTGGCACATTGTAAACATTAATGCCGATGTCTTTACTATAAAGATTCTTCTATTTCACTAATCTAAATGATTAAACTACCTCGTAAGTAAACTAAACAGGTTTTAAAGTATTTGGTAAGATGTACAGATTTATCATAATGGTAATGAAATCTACAAATTACAGAACACGAATAAAGCACGGTTAATGTAGGGTCTGGATAATGACAAAAATACAAGTGAAGTCAAACAGTATGTCTAATTGTGGAAAAAATGTGTTCATTAAATACATGTGAATAATGTATTTTTTTATAAATGCATCTACATGTTGATTTTGTAGGGAGATTCTACTAGAGTAAAGTATTGGTCCTTTACCAAAATATGGAAATATAAGTTACACTCATTCCTAAAGAAAGAAGCAACTAGTTATAATATAAAAGCAATGTTAGAACTATTAAAGAACTAAGTCTTTTTATTTAAATTGTTATTAAAAAAGTTTTGGCAGTTGACACCAATTCAGAATATATCTTGAAATCAGTTATTGAAGAGTAACTTTTACAAAGTTTGAATGGAATGATACAACTTGAAGAATAAATAAGCATGAAAGATTTAATAATATTTAATCACCTTTGTCATTAACGTCTTATCAGGTGACTTTTGTTCGCCCTCCTTCCTTGGCTCTGTCCATCCTTCTCCATAGAATGTCATAGAAAATAATGCGTTATTTCTTTGTTCTTCCGAAGGCCCATCATGACTTACAAAGCCTAATGAGAAGATTTTGGGATGCTGAAACAAGAATTAGAAATATTGTCTTATTTTTAAAACAATTACATAACTGATGAAAAAATTGCAGATATATTTGTAATTACAAAATTGTATTGGAAAAATAACCCACATCTACAATATTTTCAAAAACATATCTACCTATACTTCTAGAACTTTCAGTTTTTGAAAAATTTCAAACAGTACTATTTTTGAAAACACTATCAACATAAAACAATTTTCTGCCAGGTCAACTTTTAATAGTAAATTAGTATAATAACAACAAACTGTGTTCCTTTATACATTCCGACAAAACATTTCCCCTTAAATATAGTAATATAAAACATAATATCACTGAATAATAATATAGCAATAACTACTCTCAAAAGAGAATTATCTTTAGAGAGTTTGTTATTTTTATTTAATGTTGGGTTGCTGGACTCCAATCCTTGCATCTTGCAATTGATGAATGTTTTGTTTAATTCAGTAACTCAAAAGATACAATGTCTCAGAGACACCTAATGTCTCTTAAAAAGATCAGAATATCACTTAGTGGAATAAATTTGTCTAAGTTTTTCACAAACTAACCTGAATTATAAATTTGTTAATGTGTTTGGTTTAAACATAATTTTTTTGTAACAATAAATTTAATTTCAACTTATAAAAACCTTTATAAATTTTGATTAATTAAAATCTTTTATTAAACAAATTTTTGTAAAAACATTTATTCATTAATAAATAGCTCAATTAATAATACCTCAAATCAATTTTGACTCTTGAATCAAAATGAGTATGAAGATAACATCAAAGAATCCCAAAAGTAAAGTAACCAAAACGTAAATGTACCAAAGATTTATTAAAGGAAATAATCATTATTACTATAACAGAAAATAAATAATCTGCAATTATTAAATAGAAATTTCTGGAATAATACAAATATACGATATAAATGTTTCCTTCCTTACTAAATAATTATTTTTTAAATGTTAAACAAGTAATATAAAATTTTTTTTTTAAAGTAAATTCCTACTGAGGTCAACAAAGAAAAATGTTATTTTAGTTAATTTTTTTTTAATAACTACAATTAATATAAATATGTATAAACAAATGACAGAATCACAATATTAATACTGAATATGTTATTTTTCTTGTCAAGCTCATCGTCGTTCTTTAAATTCATTTTTTATTAATAGTGCATGTCTACAACAAAAATCTTTTAATCGTATTTTGCGGTGCTCTTGGCCTCATTTTCTATTATTAATGCTTGTCTACACTGTAGATGTAGTAATTGTAATTTTGGTTGTTCTTGCACTTCATTTTTTAATAATAGTGCATATCTTTGGCGAACAGCTAATATTCGAGTTTCGTGCTGCACTTGAAACTAATCCTGTAATCTTTTATTTCATTTGTCTAAGCACAGACGGTAAGCTTTTTTTGTTTTGATTTGCAAACCTTTTCTGGCAGTTTTGTTATTCTTTTTCTAACCGTCGCTTTTGTTGTAACATAGTTTCTTTTTGCATTGTTGGTTTATTTCCAGTTAGTTTGTAATTTTATTCGTTCCATTCATTTTTAACCCCACACCATATTTATGATATTTTGTGGTAACCATGGCAAATGGTTTAAGGCTGTACTCAATGGAGGTTTCGACGATAACCAGATGGGGAAAAGAATTCATATATATCTATGAGAAAATCGCTTCTCGGAATTAGAGAGTTGGTGCAGTGCCAAAGCGAGCTAGACTTTGAACATGAAGATTCTCAGTTCGAATCCGGATAGACCCCTCAAATTTTTATAATTTAAATATTGAATAAATATTTGAAAAAACTGTATTAACATCAATTGTCATTCCCTATAGCTAGAAAAAAGTGTATTTGAACTTGATTGGATGAATGAAAACGTATTTTATTAACGACTGAAAATTTGTACAAGATATATGAGAGTGTAAATAGAAGGAATTTTAAAAAATAAAAACAGAACATTAGAAAGAACTGCAAGGGAATAAAAAGAAGGCGATATTAAACAACTAGTTATCAAACAAAACAAACTAATCTTAAATTAAACAAAAAACATTCATCTAACAAAGAAAACCTTATATTAAAATATGCTTGTCAAAGTTGGTAATGTAATAGTTATTTTAAATACTGTGTATACATATATGGGACGTATATTAATTATTTTAATTTACAGAACAGTTCCTCTTATCCACCCTTGGTTGCTCTTCCTCCCCAGTTAATCTGACCATTAGTAGAACAGTGAGGGTGGTTCTCGACCAACACTAAGTTATCTGGCATTCCTACCATTTATGTATTTGTTTTACATGTTGTGGTAGGTTCCTTTTCCCAATGCAAAAACAGAACCAAGAGAGTAGAGGTTGATTCATTTTATTAAGGTGTAAGCTACAATGAAAAAAAAGGATCAAGAGGGGAAAATTATTTGTTTCTACAAGCATAAGCTAGCAAGCAAGAATCTAACAATTTGAGACTCGTTTCTGCGGGGTTTGCAAAGCAAAAATAAATTATATAGCATGCAAAAATGTTAGTCAAATGAGGTATAAGTTTTTGAATTATTGCATGAAGTGCCCCTATTGACTGTTTGAAATTTAATATAAAAATTAACCACTCACTTTTTCAGATCTCGATTCTATAAAAATTACCTACTTTCTTTAATGAATTTACCAGTTATAGATTATCTAGACTTAAGAGATATCCCATTACGAGTGGGCTCATGTTGGAAAATCAAGTTATACAAATTGTATCACTAGTTCTAATCTCTAAGAGTGATATGGGTTATCAATACAGATGGTTTTCTCTTTAACTGTTTTGTATATACTGAAAATCATGTGTTTTTACGGATGGTCTCTTTTTAAATAGGGAAATTCATAAAATGGTTATTCTCTAATTGAAAACCTAAAACAGGCATGATGAAGTATAATTATAGTTTACACACACACTTATCCAAAATACATATATTTTTAATTATTAAGTTTACTAGACCTCAGACGGTGAGAACAATTCACAACAGTGAAATTAAAACAGTTAACTCTAAATCTCACTACATATTATTTTATAAAATTCCTTCACTTCACTAGTTCTCATAGTACATCACTAGAATTAAGCTGGGCAGCTGGAGCTTTATATACATACCTAACAATTTTTAACCTTCATCAATTGTTATGAATGTTGTAATATCCCAATTTTCTTCGCATATTGATTATCTTCTTCACGCATTAATTCTTTCATAGAAAGTTTACCAGAAATATCATTCAAAAGTGTTTATACTTTAGGTAAAGTAAATAATGTGTACTTATTCTTTGTTTCCCTATCATATCTAAGTACGAAAATACGTTTCGTACCATAATATTTATAAAAACAAGTGTCGGGCCAATTTGCCGACCTAGTTTTTTTATAGCGTAAATAAACTCCGTCGGACCAATTGGCCCGACGTGCCACATGTCATTGATTTGTGGGGTTATAAATATTTTGTAGAACGGAAGTGTAAACATATGCTCTATCTGATAAGTAATGCTTCAAATCCGATAAATACTATCCAAGATGTATTACAAGTAAAAGTTTTAAAAACTAAATAATTTACTACTTAAGGAATTTACATTATAATTTACTTCCTCGTAAGGATGAGCTTATCAAAGTGTATCAACGTTTGTACTTAACTTCAACAAAGTCCGTTTTTCAAGAATTATTTTATAACTAAATATCTAGTCAATATATCCGACTTATTTTTTAGGTTTTGTGAAATTTTGAAAACAATAGTGAAAATCAATATAGGCCTAATAATTAACCTAATACGTCATTAAATGTTATTTATTTTATTATTGAAGTATATAAAGATAAACTTCTTTCAATGAACCATTATTTTTTTTGGAATAATCAACTGAACTTCACTAAAATTGTTAACAAATAAGTGTGGCCTATAACTCCTGATAAAAAGCTCCTAGAATATCATCATGTTTTTAATGCCATCAGCCTTTATCTATAAAACAAAAACTATCATAATTATATCTGTAAGTAGTGTGAAGCTTGTTGTTTAATACTGTGCATTCATTTTTCCAAAAGTAGCAACACCAGATAAGTAGTACTAATAATCATAAAACGTTACTAGATAACGCTACTAGACAACAATGTAGGGCCTGGTAGTGGGCCGATGGTATTCGGTTCAGCCTACCGGCTATCGGCATCCGGACAATCGACCCGACACGGCAGCTAATGAGTTAAAGCACTTTTTTATTACAGTAATATTGTGTTATTGCACCAATGATGGTAAACAGAAACTGCCGGTTAAAAGAGTGATGGCTAAACGAAGTTTTACAGTATTATCTAATCTGACATTTAGCAGAATTTTTTGATATTTTCCAGAACTAAAAGATTCTCCTTTAGTTTGGTAATGGATGGATTAATAAACATGTCTTCAAGATTCTATGTGTCTGATTCACTATAAGCCCCAATTATTGTTTTCAGATCATATGATTACATTCGCATCTCTTCAAACTAACAGATTTAGCCCAAAGACAAATTGCTTTGAAATGTATACTGTTAAATCTAAAATTTCTACACCCACCCATTTGAAGCCTTAAAGCTGCTCAAATTCAATATTCTGCTGTATTCTTGGAATAGAAATAAATTTGTTGGTAAAAGTTTTGTACTAGCTATACAACACTAATAAGAAACAAGTTCATCTACTACGCTTGGATCTGCGTTTGTTTAAAGTTAAAAATGTTTATGTTGTTGTTTTGAATGCTGAAACTCAATAGTCTTAAATAAATCTTTACTTTTTAAAATATTTGTTTCTTACGCGTTATGGTTTTTCCAGTTTTAAACTTTTCTGCCAGTTGCTGCATACAATCCTTGTTGCCTAGACTTTCTAGTTTTACATTATAAAACATAAATAACTTAGGTTTATGTAGGCCACGGATTTTACAAAAGAAAACACTACAAAATAAAATCTCTACTTTAAAAAACGTGAAAAATAACATGCAATATGTGCAATACACCGTAAATTAAAAATACAGTGCAAGAGGTCATCTAAGATTCTCAGAATCCTGATGTCATCGGCCATTATCACATTGTAATCAATAAACAAGAGTTAGCGCTTATATCATTCCGTACAGTTGGTCAACAGAACTAGGGAAAATGATGCTCACAAATTTATTTTAACACTTTCAGCACAGCGGCGATATTGGTGATCTCATAAAAACTACTGTCTGTTTTTCGTTACTTCCACCTCTGATGGCAGTTGAACGCTATGCGGGTTGCATAGCCTGTAATAGCATCTAATTATCGAGCCCGTTGTTTTCATCTCAATAATTTTATTTCTAACATATACATGTTTATTGGGGACATCAGAACAGTTTATTAGACACTAAAATATTGTTTTTTTATCTGGTCACAATTAAAAAAAAGAAATACAAATGATAAATTACTGTATGAGAAATAATAAAACACAATAAAAGAGACAGAGAAAAAAAGATAATTTACATACAAAACTAAAGACCCTACTACTAAAATATACTACATACTAAAATAAGCATTCAACGTTTAACTCGGAATGTTTGTTTCTGTTTGTGCCATGTGTTTCACGAAGCCATAGAGATCGATAATGTAAACGGAGACATAGATAATACATATGTCACGACTGAGACTATTTATAGTCGAGATTAGCTGACATTTGTTTACTACAATCTTATGTTGACATATTAGGTTTTCGAGCGTCCAAGCATTTTGTCAATGACTCATATTACAATAGTCTGTTCCCACCTCGAGTTTGTTAATTCACTCTAATAGGACAGTTATCATTTATTCTTGCGTTAGTTCAGAAAGCTTAGTTAATTTTTATGATCGTTAATTTTACTGGATATTTTGCCGCATTAAGTGGTTGAAATTAGAAAAAACATTAAAATATAAAAGTTAAACCAAATTAAATCTGTTCATTAAACTCCCTGAAGCATTGTTTCAGTTGAAGCACCAAAAGTTAACATGGGATGGTCAGATTTAAAAACGACTCAGGCACAATGTTCTCCAAACTCTTCTGAAGCACTGATGTAAAAATCAAACCTTTATACAACACGTATCGCCACTAGAGAAATTTCAATTAGCCTGGGAGTGAGCGTGCTGGTGAGCTCCCCGTCTCTAAGAAAATAAGCTGGGAGCGCACAGGCACGCGCTCTGTGCCTAGTGAGGGAACCCTAGTGTGCCGCTACGCTAGCCATGCTGAACGTGTTAATTTAATGACTGAAAATAGCAAATATCTTGTCTGTTTTTAGAAGTGTCCGCTGTTAAAATTTATTACAAGATCCCTAAAGTTGATCAAACTGTAAAATGGAGTTACTTTTAAGAGAAAGTTTTATTGTATATCTTTCAATTATCCAAGAAGAATAAGTCATTTCATTTATGTAGTTAGTTATTAGGGTGTGAAGCCTATAACATAACATTTGTAGGATGTGAGGATATGGATAACTTCACATATTCAAAACATAGCATTTGTTTAAAAAGGTAAATAAGCTTAATAGATATATTTTCCTGTGTTTGTTTATCATTGATATATACTTAAAATTTTTATTTCTTTTAAACAAATTATGTACAACAAAAATCATTTTTTTAATCTAAAAGTTGTCAGATAATATAGAACATATAAAAAACCTCTTAAAGAAATATTAATAAAAAAAAAAACCTGTAAAGAAATATTAGTGAAAAAAATTGAAAGTAAATTAAATTAAAACAATATCTTCAAAGACTTACTTTGAGTAACAATTTCCTTGTAAAATTTGTATAAGTCATAAGTCCGAATATAAGACCTACAAAGGCAACCATTAAAGTAACAAGCAGGCTTTTATAGCCAATAAATATCTGCATTGGAATGGGTTGTTGTTGCTGCTTTTCCAAGAACAATCGCTGAGATCGCATAACCACAGAACGATCTGATCCAGGAAATGGAAGACACCAGCTGTTAACTAAAGTACTTTTGTGAATAACTGACCTATCCAACAGAAAATAAATAAACTTCACTTAATTTTATCACACCAGCCAATATTAATTAGTAGCCATTTTATATGTATAAAAATCAAGACAATGCAGATGTCTATGCATTTCTGATAGAATTATATATAAATATATATCTGTGTTGTTGTTTGTTTCTGTTGCACACAAATGATTAGTTATGGCATTACCAACATGTACCCTAGCGTTCCAATAGAAAATACTATAGAAATAATAAAAACACAAACTAATTAACAATAGTGAAGGATAAAAAACAATAAATAGCATTATTACACTAATTAAATACATCTGCAACCAAAACTACTTCCAATTTAATAATAAATACTATAAACAAACCACCAGCCTCCCCATGGAATCACCCATATCATCTATCATGTCAGAAATATATATACAACATTTCGAAGAAACAATAATTAAACCATCATGACACACACATAACATTTCACTATGGACAAGAGAAGTAGATGATATAATTTTTACACATCAACCTACCATTCACAATGAACACATTATAATACTACATAAACTAAACGCATATTACAAAAACTTACAATTCACATACAAAATTAAAACAAAAAGAACAATTAACTTTCTTGACATGACATTAAATATCAATAATAATAAAATAGAAACCACAATATTATATATGATCATTAATAATTATTTTTTTTATTCTTAACATTTTGAGAAAGTTGTATTACACCAGAATGTAAAACTAGATCAGTAGTGCTGGCTTTGTGTAGCGTTTTATACAAATGTTAATTTTCTATAAATTGTTTTGTAAGCAAACTACAAAATACAAACTATATGTTAGTTTTTAAAACTATTTGATAGGCAAGGCTTTCAAACATATTCTTTCCTATGATGTTAACCTTGTCCTGCCATGGATTTTAAGTTTCACACAATCTCAGTAGATCTTAATGGGTCAATGCATTACATGTGACTGTGTTGACCAAATTCTTGAAAATTTAAATGAAATAACACTTAAGTATTAGTAAATGTGGTAATAATATTGAAGGTTACTATAATGATTTTGATAGTAATGATTTTGAGAATAGTGGCATTGACAAAAATAGAAAAATTTTGCTTTCTAACTTGTAAAATTGCCAGTGGAAATAATTTGTTTGATTACATTTTAATTGTGAATTAAAAATTTAACTAAAAGATTAATACGTAATTCTTAATATAATCATCTTTGTTGCCTTTAGGTATATTGGTATATATTTGAGAGCTCTCTTCTGCCTTTCCTAACATTAAAACACTGTTCTTTGTTGATGCGTTTAGAATCCCTCCATTTTTAAAACAGTGTTCTGGTATATTACTGTAATACAGTATAGATTTTTGATAGTGTAAGAATGCACTTAAAGTTTTGAAAATGGAGACATTCTGAAACAAGTCAACAAAGTTTTAATGTTAGAAAAGGTAGAAGAGGACATTCAATGTATGTAGAATAATATGTGTACATTAGCATTACTGAAAATTTTTCCAGTAATTGTTTAGTAGTTTTTGAGATACTGCTGTTTTAGTTGAACACATTAAAAAAAAGTAATTTTAGTGTCATTAAAGCAAACAGTATTGGGCTATTTAAATACTGGCTAGAAGATTTAATATTTAAATTCATTTATTCTAGTTATAGTTAATTTTATTATAGTTTCAAAAATTGGAAAAATAATTTAACATAAGTACTTTTTCTGTTTCTCAGGTACCCTTGGAAACCTTTGAGAAAACAACTTGCGACGCAGATCTCGCAGCTCATTAGCATGAGCAAGCCCATATACTGCTGACTCCCAGGTACCATAGTGAAGAGCAGCACCCTGTAAAAATAATAACAACAATATAGCAATTTAGAAAATATTATATATTTGTAAATAGCCCCCCTTTAGTACGACACTTCCAGGACTTTGTACCAAACTATTGAAAATTGTGGATGATGTGTTCTCATACTTCAGTTAACACATCCACAAATAAAAAAAAAAGACTTTGCCCTAAGATCTTGACATAGGATTTGATTGTTGGGTCATAAATTATTTTAGTTATTTATAATTTTTTTATAAATGTTGAAATTTATAAATTTTTGATTGAAATTGGAAATATTTGTGTTCTAAATCATTACAAAACCTAGCCTTATAACTTTTTAATAGGGTTTTCAGGTTGATGTATATATTAAATCAAATTTTTTTTTGCATAAGATTATTTATTTTATAATGAATTAAATTACAATTATTATTTTAAAAGCTGGTACAAAACTGGGGAGTCTGAGTGATTCAATATATATTGGTAAGGCTTTTATTAATAAGTTAATCTTTGTTCCTTAATTTATGTCTTGTCACACATTTTTGTAAAGTTCAAAAATAAATCATAAATATTTGTTTATTTTTTTAACTTCCTACAAATATCTGATCAAAATATAGTGGGTGGCTAAAGGATAAAATAAAGTGACAAAATGCCATCAACAATATAAAATAACTTGAGAAACTCAGCATACGTTTCGTCATGGACGTTTGCATGTTTTTCTATCTATATGTTTTTAGGCAGCTGGTGTTTTGTTTTTGATTGTTATTTTAGTGTATTTTAAAGATAGTTTTTGTTCCAGACATTTTGAGTTGAAAGATATATAAAGGAAAGTTTTGTATATCTTGAGTTAAAAAAAAACCAATAGTACAAGTGCAGAAAATATTCATTAAAAATAATATCAGTTATTTATAAGATCAATAAGATCAAATAAGATCAACTGATCCACACATCACACAAGCTACATCAAACTCTCACCGCAATATCACCATAACTGGAAGAACTGGAAGAAATCATTCACAACACCAGAATGAATATATACATACAAAACAACAGATTGTTATACTTAAGCGAAAAAATTATTAACCTCTCAAATTACTCTCTCAATATTACTTTCTACACCAACCACCAATTTCACCTGATAAACACCACAAACATCGAATTTTATACAAACAAATTAACACTAATAAACAAAGGATTTAAGTACAACTACAAACTAAAAAAATACGACCACAAACAAATGTCAAACATACCTTTGGACACAGAAACATCAATATACAATATTGAATCCACTCACCCTGAAAACATAGACAAGACATTCAACATAAAATGCCCAATATAAACACATTAAAGGTTAAACCAAACACAGTTAATGAATATAAAGCCCTTAAGTCCATCAATCCAAAATGTGCCCATTAAAACCTCAATTTTTTATAAGCAGATAAAGACAACTCTTTAGTAAAAATGCACCAACAAGAGATTGACAATAAAGTAACTGAATTCACTATAGAAAACAACATAACTGAACTCCAACTTGAGGCTTCATCAAAATATCAAACAAATTAAAAATCACTTAAACAAATCCACCGAAAACATGACCTCAGAAGAATAAAAAAACTACAAACAAATTAAACCCCAAGCCCCATGCTAAATGTCTTACCCGAAATACACAACAAAACACACAATTTGCTCACTAGTCAATCACATAAGTCACCAACATCAACCACTACAACATCACAGTGGTTCCTCCATCTTAGGTATTCAAGCCAAAATATTTCCTAATACATGGAACAACATTATATCCCTACAGAAAAACAAACACAAAAAAATAATATCATAAATACGTAAAAAACAATTTAAATAAAATCAACAAAAGGCAACTAAAACAACTACACAATTAGAATATCACCATACGCAAAAACCTAACATTCACCCTTGAAATACAAGACAAACGTAAAATAAATTTTCTAGACCTCACAAACAGTAAACTCAACAACAAATACAATATTAAAATATAGAGGAAACTTCCAATAACTGACTGATGAAACACAACACATCTTTTCCCCCAACACAACAAAAACTGTAATTAACCACACGTTCCACCGCCTAATTAATATACCTAGGCAACATCTTTATCACTCACCACAACAGACACACACACAAAATTCCGCTTCCAACTTCAAAAAACTCAATTACCAAATTCATACAAAACAACGAACACTCTTAAAAAACTCATAGAACCCTTTCAGTAACAAACATACAAATGCAATCTATCCAGTATATACAAAATAACATGAAATGACTGCCCCAGCTTCTATATTGGCTAAACCAGTTTCAGTTAGTAAGAACATAGTAAGTTGATAATATTCACTTAATTCTTTAAATAATTACTTATGAAAATATTTTTGTTTTATACTGTAGAATTAAATAAACAAAAGTTATTAAAAAAAGCGATCGTTCAGAAGATATGTTAAATAAAATGTTGTAACAAAGATATGTTCTTAAATACAAAAAAAAAATAATAACAATAAAATCAAACAACTTACATTGGCTTTTCCTTCTACCGTTAAATATGCTTCCACAAACTCTACATCACCTAGAAAATAATATTATTTTTAATTTTCATTAGTATTATATATATTTATATTGTAGTATAAAATAATTGCTTAGTTTGAGAATATGGAAGTCAAGCCTTAAAATGCCAACAAGAGGGGGTACAGTACAAAGGTAATTGTAAGCATAGAATAATAAATCTAAGGCTTTTGACTTTACAAAGGTATAAAATGTACTAAATATTTTTATTCTGTGTTAAGAGAAACAAGGAACTAAAGTGTTTCTAAATTACCTTTAGAGAAAGTTAGGGCAATGACTTATTAAATTAGAAACAAAATATAAGTTAACCATCAAGTAACGAAACCAATATTTAACTAGAGGTTATAGCTGAGATTCTGTTGGTTGTACTTGAAAAAGTGTTTTGTGATTCGCTGAGAATTGCCAAGTGGGGGAATAGGACGCTAATGTGAGAAGAACACAAAAAACGCAAGTATGAGGGAACCTAATTCAGAAAACAACGGTGGTAGGATGTGTTAGATAGGCCATCTCGATACCTCATTGAGTCTATTTTTTCAGAATAACTTACCTTTTCTTGTCAAAAAAAATTATCAGAAGAGAATCAATAAGTAATTTTTTACCATTTTAAATAAAGAGAAAACTTCCTACTTGTTTCGAACACATTTCTACTACTTTAATTAACTTTAGTTAATAGTACAATATTATATAATTTTTAAAAGTTGGCTTACTCGAACAACGCAAGTTGGAGATTATGTCTTTTGTCTCATTTCCTTATCTGGTTTTAAAATAAATTCTATTTTTCTTATATTTCAATATACAACGGCTAGACTAGTCTTAATGCTAAACACATCATTTTCTATATTTCATTTTATTTCCTACACAAAACAAAAATTGTAAGGCAGTTAATAAAAAAGATAACAATTTTTTTAATCATTTCAATTAAATTTGTTTTCCCTTTTATTTTACTGTCTGAATATGTTAAATAATACTTTTAATAACTAATTTAAAGTCCTTTATAATGTCCTAGCATTGCATATAAATTAATATGGATTGATAGCATTTACCATTCTTGTCATAGTTGATATTATGTATAAATAGTTTGTTTTACACTGATTTATAAATACTAATTAATGTTGGGTCTCTTTATACATTACCTTTATAGTACTATTTCAATTTATCATCCTATTTAGCCCTTTATTATCAAAATTAGGTAATAATTATTATATATAATATCAAGAGCATAGTGGAACAATATATTACAATGATAATATTGGAAACAACCCCAATACCATAAAAATAATGTCACCATCATCAGAGGGTCTTATTACAAAAATACAATCTAGTAATTTACATGTGCATGTACAATTTAGTAATGTACATGGTCATCAAAATGTACATAAGGGTTTAATTTTAGGTAACTTGTATTAGTTATTTTTGATTATTTTTGTGGTATTGGGGTTGTTTCCAATATTTTCATTGCAATAATTATTATAAATACTCTTTTATAAATACTCTATTATAAATGATCTTATACTATTTACTTCTTAATTCCTTCCTAAAAAAATATATAAAATTGAAAATTATATATATATATTTCACGTTGTCCATTTGTTTCCGTTGCACTGACTTTATGAAGTTATTATTATTATTTGTAAATAATTTTTTCCACCACTAAGTGCAATAATTTTACCTTATGTACCTTTCGGTCACTTGACTATTGTCAATCAGTGATTCTATATATCTGTACCAACAGACGACATCTTCGTAATCTGAACACAGGGATTCTCAATGCTGGAAAGTTTTTTGAAGGGCTCATCACTATTCTCTACACTTTAATTCACCTGGGAGAAATCTACAGCAACAGTCACCTTCTTAGATGTAGATGTAACAATCAGAGATGGGAATATCTATACAGGTGTCCACATCAAACCGACAAACCACCTACATTTCAATAGCAACCACCCTATGAATATAAAAAGGTCCATACCATACAGTCAGGCAATCAGGGGCAAGAGAATTTGTTCCAACGATATAGCATTGGAGGACTTTAATAGAAAGACCTTACTAGCTTTCCAAAAAAGAGGATATCCTAAACAACTTGTTGAGGATCAAATCCGCTTAGCTTAATCACCTGATGAACCCAGACCACCTGTGGAAGACAACAAACTGTCTTTAGTTACAGATTACCATCCAGGCTTACAGAAGCTGAACAAAATATTAAAGGATCACTTTAAGATTCTTCAAGCTTCCACCCACACCAAAAATCTTTTCTCAAATCCACCACATATTTGGTTCAGACAACCTTTTAATTTGAAAAATATTTTAGTACATCCAAAATTACCAGATCCAAGTACTGAAAAACTGCCTAAACCTCCTCATGGCTCCTCTTCGTGCAATAGACCTAGATGCAAAACATGTCCATTACAAATCCCAACAAATAGTCTCCATAACCTAGCAACCAATGTGGACTTCAAGATTCAGGGTCATCATACTTGTACATCCAAAAATGTAATACACTAGTTACAATGTAAATTTTGCCCGGCACAGCACATAGGCCTTACCACTGATGGTCTGAGCATCAGAATGAATGGCCACAGACATGACGGAACCATGAACATAGACAGGCCAACCTCTGGTAGTCACAACATCAGATCTTTCAATGATTGTTATACCACCAAAATAATTAAGACCCTCCCCCCTGATTGCAACCCTTCAGAATTGAGAAGATGGGAGTTATCATACCAGTGGTACACCAAATCTAGAAAGCCTCCTAACCTGAACATCAGATAAATCTCCTTTTACCTCCTAATGTCTACCATTTTTAACAACTCCATTTACCTTCCTTCTGACAGATTATTAATATCTAGTTTCAAATAATCAATATTTATACAAATCAAATATAGTACTATATCATAAACTATAATTCTGTGACATTTGGATATTAATACACATCTGTGGTTCACTTTAGTATTTTCTTTTCTTTTTCTCTTTTTGATTGACAAAGCTCATTGTTTGTCGAAATATTTTAATAGTGTGATAAGTTTTATATGTCTATTTACTTCCAAGAGATTGTAGTCTTGGACTATTGCCATTAGGTAAGTCTGTCAGTCTCCTATCTAGTCCAAAAATTCCTAAATAAGCTTTAAGGTCTAATAGAACTAACCTATAGTCTACATGACACTGCACTTTTAAAATACAAAAAAAAACTACAACATTAAATGTTACTTACCAGCAAATTCTTTAAGAAAATGTCTTATCCCAAGTTCTGCAGGAATACTATCAAATCCACAAGCACTTATAACATAAACACCTTTCTCTGCAGCCTTATCATTATACTCTAACTCCATACGCTCCATAAACTAAACAGTAAATAAAGGAATATAAAAATATGTAAACATGTTACATTCAAATTATTAACACGTTGAGTGCAGTGGGCACACATGAACTCCTGTGGAATGCACATGTTCTACTTTCACCAGCGGTAGGCATTCATGTACGCCCCATTCTCTCTCTCAATTCATTGGTTCATTGTGAGGTTAGCTGATGCCAGAAAACATTGAGTAATTTTTCTGTTATTGTATAAGTCTTTTTGAACATTTCGGTGCATTTTGTTTTTTTTCCACCTTTGCTATCAGACTGGGGACTGAGTTATTGCATTATTGTTACTTGAAGTGTGGTATAGTAGTGTTTATAAATAACAAAGATGAATTATTAGAGAATGTGTACTATAACAACATTTATCTAGGTAGACATCCTCCAATAATTCATCTTCATTATCTATATTTATTGTACAAAAACTAATAAACACTACTATAACAGACTTCAAGTAACATTAATATAGTACAGTCCCTAATCTGACAGCAATGTTAAGGGGAAAAATGCAGCGAAACGTTCACAAAGCCTGACACAATAACCAAACACCTATTGGCACAGTAACATGAATTGGCTACTGCCACGGGCATCAGTAGAGTTCAGGCTTTCATCCACATTCCCCACACTCAACGTGTTTAGCTTCAATTCGTTTGAATGTTATTCTTAATTGGGAGATATATAAGAAAATTTTTAGGCAATAGGAAATAATACACTTTACAGTAAACATAGTATACTCAGACAAGCAAGCACACAAGTATATAGACTTAAAATGTCTCAAAAAATGTAATGAAATAAACAACATGAAACAGACAAAAATTTTAAAAAAACAAAGGAAACAGTCAAAATAAAGTAGCAAAACATAAATTAAAAAGTTCATACAGGATTTGTAAAAATTACATTAAAAGCTTGGCACAAATATTGACAAAAATATTTTAGTAAAGTACACACAATGTACTAAATTGACCCTTTGTGAGCAACATTAATACTGGTATGGTTTTATTAAGATATTGTAAAATTGTAAAGAATTCCAAATCAGATTGAAATTATACTTAAAGTTTCTAATGTAATAAGTAATAAAAAAATACAATACACTTGAACTGTTTTATATTTATGGACTTTGACTCAAAAAGCAAAATGGTGCTTATTTATAGGGAAAATGACCATTTCAAATCTTTTGCTAAAAAGACTACAAGGTATATAATTAAATAATACTCGACTAAGTAAATTCGTAAGAGCTTACTTCCTGGCGTGTTTCGAAACAATCATTGAGGCTTAGCTTCGTAAAAGAAACGATTGTTTTGAAACACGTCGGCAAGTAAGCTCTTAAGTATTCACTTAGTTAAAGATCATTTAATTATATAATATTTTATCTCATTATGACAAAATATCGCCAAACAGCCCTCGTGTAACCAGTAAAGGGACTGTAATAACTATTTTGTAGCGAATTTTTAGTTAGTAATTTATATTGTTGGCAGTAATGAATAGTAAAATTATTTTTAAAAAACAGATACCAAGATGATTAAATTTAAACTAGTTGTGTGAATAAAGTAATCTGATGTAAAAACCCTTCTTCTTTGATATAATTAATTAAATTTAACCACAATATCAAAACACATAAAACAAATTCTAGGTTACTTTTCATTACATGTGAACAGACTGTCTGTGGAGGTAAAACTATGTATAATACCCCTCCAGTTTTTTGGTTTACACCCCTCCAGACAAAAACAAACTGGTGGCATGTATGTCGGACAATGCATCTGTTATAAAAAATTTTAAATCAATGAAGAATTCTTCCAAATCAACTCAGCAGAATGGTTATTTGATAATACCTTTATTTGATAAAATTTGATAATACTTTTATGTATATATAAGTATTTAGATTTTTTCAGGTAAAGTGGGACTTAAACAACATAACATGTGGTATAACAACATATGTTGTGGTTTAATCATCAGAGGTAATCTGGCAAACTTGAACTAATTAAAGACAATTTTTAGGTGAAACTAAATTTTTTTTTATTTGGTAGTTGTATGTTATTTTGAGTTTAAAGTACACATTTAAAGCAAAATATTAAATCGCTTAAATTGTAATAGGGAGACGGGGTTTTTGATTCTAACGTTTTTTTGAAGAACACAGTGTGTGGATTGAAATACCGTTTACAGCCTGTTTCTATCATGTCTCGTTTACGAGATTTAAACAATCTCCCTCGCCACTCAAGCCACCTCCTAAAGTTGTACACCTGCTGGGAGGGCAATATCGGTTTTGATCATCTCCAAGGTGATCCCAACAACAATCAACAGTCAAAATGCATTACACTTTCAGTACATACTCAACCCCTTACAGATCCTAGACCAGCAGTTGGCAACCCACAGCTCGCATGCGGCCCGTAAAATGATTTTGTACAGCCCTCTCCACTTGTGGTATTTTTAATTCTGAGCAGTCCAGATAGCTTACGCTTAAGGCTTAGAATACGAATAGGTTGCCCAATAGCAAGAACCATTACACTAGCCACAACAATAAATGCCTAATAATAAATTACAGGCGCGATATAAATGGGAAATAGTGTCTGCAATATGCATGCAGGCAAGTTCCCCCTTACTTAAAATAAAAATTTTGCTATTATTTTCTTGTTTTATTTTAGTAAAGTTTTGTTACATTTTAAATAAACGTGATTTATTTTATTATTTTTCCACTTCAGAAAATTAATAAAGGAATTTGTCGGAATTAAGTTAGAAAATTGTCAGATTTCTAATCAGGAAGTAGTTTATTTTATTAAAATTACTTTTAAAATCCATTAATAGCCGTCAGTTAAAGTCACCTTTTGTGCTGTATTAAAATCAGTTACATTACCGATCTAAAATTAGGAAATATAATAAAATTCAGGGTTATTTTATATTTGCCGTTACATCCATCCTAGATTAAACATGAGGCCCTCAAGTATAAAAACATTGCCGACCCCTGTCCTAGACCAAAGCCTGAGATGTAGAGTTCTTGTTTGCTCTAGAATTAAATAATAATTGTCAAAGATAAAACATTTGTTTTGAACTAACTAAGTGATTAAATTCAAATTTCAAGAAATTTCTACTGTTTACCTTCTTAAATTATAAAGCAATCAAACCATTAAAGTTAAGTTACATAAAATTTGACTTCCAAAAATATTTCTAATGAATTTTCCTTTAAAAACAGAAAAGACTCAAGGAATGTGTGATTGTGTGTGTGTGAAACAGAGAGAGAAAGAGAGAGAGAGAGAGAGAGAGAGAGAGAGAGAGAGTGAGTATTTTCCTAAGTTGTCTTTTTTATGTTGTAAGGTAAAGATTTTAAGAGTGTTCTTGAAATGCCAATAATGTCAGTTGGTGTAAAGCTTTGAGCAGTTATTATTTGTTCAGTTATATACTTGAATTTTTGGATCTTTTCCGTTATACGTATACCACTATTTAATGTCGAATTATATGCTTTTTCATTATAAGTATTATATTTATGTAAGTAAGTTACCTTATTATGTTGATGAAGGTGGCCAATACTCGGCGATATTACGCAGTATTTCCTCAAACAAGTCCTTTCCTGCGTGTCGCCGCCGCCACATGAACTCGCACAGGTAAGAATCTAACAACGTGCGTCTGGTCCCGCACTGGTTTTTATTTCGTTGTTTAGCCAGACGCCAAGTACTCTCAATTGTTTGTGTGTGAGCACCACTTTCGGGATCAACAAAATTATACGTATAGTTCACCGTATAATGTTCATAGCCTAACCTGTAAATGCTATTATAGGCTCGCCACTCGTCAGATATAATTGCTGTCCCCGGCCTAATGTATTCCTTAATTATGGGCAAAAGTTGAGTAGCGGAACGTTCAGGAACGGCAACTAAAAAACACTCACGACTTTCACGACAAACTCCTCCAAATACCCATTGTTGTTGAAGTACACGACCAACATTATTTTTACGACGCGAAAATAAACTTTCATCAATTTCCACAGTTGTGTTAGGTCCTCCAATTTGAATAGGGTTGCGTAACAAATTGTCTGCACATACTTCACGCATATAGTTACACCAATCTACAGTTGTGTTATGATTGATTTCTAGTTCGTGCTCACAAAATTCAATTGTTGTTAATTTCCTGGACCAACAATAGATAAAAAGTAACACCTTTCGAAATGGCAGTTTCGAACCTGTTAAATAAGTGTCAACTCGAACAGATTTGTACTCATGCCACTCATGTTTAGAACATACCCATTTACACGAATTCACGTTAAGGACCATGTCGTGTCCACGCACACATTTCCGAGGATTATGCAAAACAGATTTACCTTGGAAAAAATGTATCGCATCTTCTTCAGTTTTGTATAGATCGGCCAATCGAAGAAAGTTCATTATGTCTCGCAAACAAACTGACGACTGCCAGATTACAGATAAGAAAACCGCTTTACAGATAAGAAAGCCGGTTCTAAAGGTTGAAATGAGGAAAACATATTTTAAAACATGTTCCGTTATTTATACCAAACAATGGTTAAAATGTATTATTCAATATATTTAAGTAGTGGTATACGTATAACGGAAAAGATCCGAATTTTTTATCTTTTAGTTTTTAAGTTTTTTAACTTTTAGTTTATATATTTTCTTTACTTTCAATTTTAGTCTTGACATTTTGTTATTGGATATTGTTCCTAGGTTATTCCCAAAAAATAGCTCTGCTGGACAGAGCTAGTAACAGATGCTAGACTGTACACACCGATTCAAACTATGTACTCTCTTACTTGATCTCATACCCTTACATGTCTTCTTTCATTCACCAAAATAACCTTAAAATGAACATGTCACCATACCAAACTACTGGTTATAAAGCGAACTCCATTTATTAAAAATTGTAGAAAAAAGTAAAATGTATGTTGTTCTTTAATTAAAACTTTTACATGGCATTTTTAACAAGGAGTAGTGAAATCATGTGACCTTTCATGAGATATGTGTAAACCTCTATATTACAAAGAATATTATATAAGTAACCTTATCTGTAATATATAATTCATACAGCTGGTTTCCTCTTCATTTAGAGCTAATGTTTTAATCATATTCAAATGCAATTCCTATACATTTATTTTATAAGTAATTATTGCGTAACTGAGTGAAAACTTTTGAACTTACTTGCTGACACAAATAATTGTTTCATTAACAAAGCTGACCTGTTACACCATAATTACTTATAATTTATTCAATGAATTCAAGATAATTACAAGCAACTTCAATTTAGAAAGTATAATTAAATTCAGTCAAGGTTATACTAGTACTAGATATTTATTATCGCTTAAAAAATAAAATTTAATATATATTTGAGTAAGTTTTTTTGGCTTTCCTAACATTACAGAATTCTTCTTTGTTGACATGTTTTGAAATAATTCCATTCTCAAAACTTTAATAGTGCCTCTCTACTAATTTTGAGAATGAAATTATTTTGAAACGTGTCAACAAATCAAAATACTGTAATGTTAGAAAACGTAGAAAAATATACTCAACATGTATACAAATATTCCAAATACAGAAGTTAATATGAACATATTAAGAATTATAATAAAATTTTAAAATAATATACATATGACAAATTATTAATTCCTCCTCAACATCATCAGCCTAAGGCATTAAAATATATTTATTATATAACTAAAAATATTATTTATCACTAAAATGATAACGTTTTTGTACATATTCAGTAATGTTCTTAGCAAAATCCTTTCTTATTTCCAAATTATTAATTGTTTTCTAGAATTTATTTCTTGGGACTACATCCTACCGTTTATATAGACTGTTGAAGGTCATTAATGTCTCTAATTTTCATTTTCCAGGAAATAAAATTTGTTAAAAACTTTTTTGTAGTATGATTCAACTCTTATCATTTCAAGATTAAACCAGTATTAAAGCAACCAGTATTAAAGCAACCAGGATTAAAACCAGCCTTATAGTATTTTTAACCAAATGGATTAATTTTTTTAAATTATAGAAACTAGAAGTGTTGTAGTTACCTGTGGTTCTCCACTAATGTCAAGATGATGTGTGCCATTTTCAATGCATGCTTTAATTACGGGCTCGCCAAAGAATCTGTATGGTCCACAGCAATTCAGAATAATTTTAGCCTTTGCAGCCATTTCTTGAAGAGATTTTTCGCTGTTTACATCAGCAATTATCGTTGGAAGTTTTGTTACATCTTCGCCTGATAAACAAATCATCAAAGATTGCATAACTTCATTGTTTAATTAATATTTTGAAAATCATAAATAATAACGGCTTGTATTTGATTTAATTTATTATTAATTTCTAATTTAGTATACATGTGTGTGCAACACAGAGAGAGAAAACATGTCAATTTTTTGTTTGTTGTATATTGTTTGTTTTGGATTATGTAGTGTATTATTTTGTTTACAAGTTTATAGTTTATGTAGTTTTGGTATTGCATCATTTCCTTTGAGCTTATTGGTAAACAATGTCTCTTTCTCTTTATTTATTAATGAAATTTTATCCACCAGACATAAAAAAGAATTTTTACCTGCCATTTATTTTGTTGTGGATTAGATTGGTTACGTATTGCTTTACGGTTTTTGTTGGTTTTGTGTGTATTAAAGTATACAAATACAAAATTATTAATGCTTCTGGCAATAGTAGGATCTAAATAATAACTGATAATAAGTTTTAAGGCTAACAACCCTTATTAATATTACCTACGGGGAAAGGTTGTGAATAAAGGTAAAACTAGTGTAGGGACAAAACACCCTCAAAGAGAATCTGGAGAGACGATTAAGCCGTCGCAAGGGCGAGGTCGTCTACCTGAAGTAGGCTTGCTCTTAACTGGTGCAGAGAGATGTCTAGCCTCTAACCAGAAATTTACCATTAAACAACATACAGTGAAATAGAAAGCCACTTGTAATTTAAATTCTAATAATATATTAACATGTTTGAAGATGGTGTGATTCAAACAGCTCCAAAAAGCAAGATTCTTGATCAGATATATTTACTCTACAAGTAAGTGAAATGTTTATAAAAGAAAACAGTGTTGCTATCAATTACTATATGATGTCAATTTTATCAACAGTATCTAAATCAAATACATACACATTTAGAAGTGATATATTTAATTGAAGAAAAAATTTTGAATAATGATAATTGTGTTGCAAACTAATTGTTCTGTATCTAAGATCATCTCAACACCACTTCTGATCTGCCAGTGCAACTGTTTCAGCACTTGTTTTTGTCCCAGGACCCCCGTTTTTAAGACACCCTAAAGATGATTCATGGGTGTTAAATCTGGAGGTTGCAGGCATATTAAAACACTTTCCCTTCGCACTATCCATTTAGAATAGACTTTAATCAATGGGATGAAACGAAATTCTATTCAAATTAGAGATCGTACAAATTAGAGATCGTACCTTTAAAAATGAAAAAATAAAAATAAAAAAAACAACCTACTTCAAAAAAAGAATTGAATAAATAATTTTTACTTACTAAAAAGTGAAAAAATTCAAATAACAAAAACGTAATTTATCATTGGCTTATTGCCTACAAAATTTTGAAGTCGGTGTCAAATTTTTTACTTGGACTCATATTTAACTTACTGAATGTGACAAATAAAGGGATTTTACATGATGTTGGAGCACCTTGACAAATAGGTCAACAAATTATAACATAAACACAGGCTATTCAATCATTTCTTCCATTGACTCATTTTCTAGATACAAAAAAATTATTAAATTTATGATTCAAAAGATTTAAGGCGATATTATCTCTTATACTTATAAGCATCTACAATAATCACATTCTGTACAAATCATTCAAAGAATGTTGAATTGTCGGCAATCTGTATATCTGAAGAAAAAATATGCAATCATGTTTTTTATCAGATAATATCTGATATTGTATTGTCTTTTCTAAGAACAAAGATCAGTTATTGTCCCTTATACTCTCATAATATCGAACAAATAAAATTTTTGTTTCGTGAGAAGACTCTATGGTTTACTATAAATAATCATGGGAAATCAAGCAATCAAAAAGTTGATTATTTCGGAAATGTTCGGAATAGATTTGAAGGATTAGCAAATACATGGCATGATTTTGGCACCAAATGAAAAATTTTGTAGGTAATAAGCTTATAAAAAATTATGTTTTCGTTATTGGAAAATAATTTTGTTTACTTTTTAGTAAGTAAAAATTATACATTTGGTGTATTTTTTAAAGTTAGTTCTGCCTTTTTTTAATAATATTTTTTACGTAACATTTGTAAATATGCTTCATTAGTTAGGGTTCCCTCAGAATACATGACCCAACTTTATGTCCTGAGGATAAATCCCATTATATTGTTACACCTGGTAAATTTAAAGACTTTGTTAAATTAAATGGGAATTTTTGTTACTTTAGGAATCCCAGTCATGCCTGCTAATTGTTCTACTGAATTTAAAAGTTGCCCCTTCTGATCAAACAATTAAATCAATATACTTTTAAATATTACATAAATTTCCCGAAACTATTTGCAAAACTCTTCTTGTCTGTCTAGGTCATCTTTATTCAATACAAGCAGAAGTTATTGGAATGTAGTAATCTCCATTTGTGTATTTATTATTAGTAATCTACATTTGTTAGCTTTTAAAATTCTATGAAAACTTATTTTTAAATTCCTATCTCCCAAAAGCACTATCTGAGAGATTAGTTTGGAATCATGTAAACAGCTGCATTATGAACACAAACATCAATATTTACAATATTTGTAGAGGTTTCCCTTTGGCCAGAATGGAGCTGTTTTTGTCCTACTGTTTTGTTTGTTTCAATTAAGATCCATATTGTCATTCTTATTTGTGGTTGAATGAAATGGTTGTCTTTAAACCACTTGAACTTTCTCTGTTCTTTAGTGACACTTCAATACTAATTTACATTAATCAAAAGACAAGTGAAATTCATTACCCCATACTAGATAAGAGTAGTGTTAAAAATGAGTTACATTTTTAAAATACAGCTGTTACGAATTATCAACTAAAGTTCGAACAAGCAGCAAATATTTTTGGCAATATTTATAAAGGATAAATTTTAATTCATTTTATTATTTTTAGTCAGTATTAGTAAACAAAATAATTATTCATTACAAAAATATTAATAACAATATTTTTTTATTTATCCTTAAAATAATAAATATGTAAAATAAAAAATTAATTAATTAATTAAAAATAAAATAATAATTATGAACTGATGCTAAGAGAGGTTGATTGTAGGTTCAACAAATTGTTCACTTTAAAATTTATTGTAAAAAACTAAAAAATAATTTCAAAAACATATTTCCTCTTATTTCACTAATTATTTGTAGTATTTGTAGTATTAATTGTTTGAAAATACAATAATACTTACTTATATCACTAACTTAAGAAATAAAAAAGTTTTTTTAAATCTTAATAAAGACTAAGACTAATAAATCTTAATGATATTTTAAAATCAGCATTAAGCAGTTTATTAGAAAAATAAATATAGATAATAAATAAATTAGATAAATAAATATATATAATAGTATATTAGAAAAAACTACATGGACACAATAATCGAGGACCACAATTAAGATATAACTGAATAATAAAAGCTAGAACTAGATTATGAGCTTCACATAAATGGAAGCTAATAAGTTTGTTGTAAGTAACCATTAGGATGGGAATAAAAACCCTAATGTCCTGTCATTCCAGGGACAGATATAAATATCTTTGTTTATGGGGACAGTTTCAAGAGGAAAGAACAGTCGCAAACTCATGAAGAATGTGTTACACGTCTTTAAATGAAGTACTGAGACGATAACATATTAACAATAGTCAAGCAGACTAAACATTTAACAACTGACTACACATGAGGATATGTATCGACATTATACCATCTGCAGTAAATCATCGATAACACATAAGTTGAGGTAGAAATTTGCAATGGGTTAACATACAGTCAGAGTCATGAAATTTGTAGTATTAATTGTTTGAAAATACAATAATACTTACTTATATCACTAACTTAAGAAATAAAAAAGTTTTTTTAAATCTTAATAAAGACTAAGACTAATAGATCTTAATGATACTTTAAAATCAGCATTAAGCAGTTCCAATAAAATTAGGCTTTATTCCTTTATGCATAGAAATATTACACGTTGATTACTAAATAATAATACCACAGATAAAGTAAAATATAGGGTAACCGAGAAAAACAGGACGTTTTTTAAGTTAACATTACTCATTTATTATACTGTTAATTCAAACTATTAATTTAACACGTTCGCTACCGCAATGTTAACAAAAAAACTATTGGTATAGACCAGCCGGCTCACATATGCACCGTACGATCTCTCGTCCTGGACCGACGGCTCACATATACGCCGCTCTGGGTTGTTGGAATGGACCGACGGCACATATTTGGGACACTGTTTGCCTGTTACTTTTATTTCTCTGACAAATAAGTGGTTTATTTTAATGGTTTGATATATTCGTATCGGACTATAGACATGTCTGACGTTAATGGGGGACATTTGGTCTCTCAGTTATCAAGGTCAATGACATCAAAATACTTCTGACACATTGTTTATTCCTTTGCCCACCATTCTATTTTATTAGAATCACAAAGAATGTACTCTAAATGGCATTTAGCAATACAGGATATAAACCTGTTACAAGTGATGAGCGTGTTTGTAAATATTCTGTTGGCTTACTGTATATGGAACACAAATGTAAACATGTTTTGCCTCTAATACAATATTGTTTATAATGTCAGCATCTTTTCAATAAGATATGTAGCCTATATAAGCAATCTGTCTAGTATGACTAGCCAAGAGATGTTAGTTGGGAGTTTGTTGATATAAGCCTTTGTATGACATTTCTGTGTTTACGTGGTATATAGTGTTATTTCTAATATATTACACACCTAAGCCCTGTTTTATGTAAGTAGCAAAATTTAATAGCCTAAGTACTTTTTATAATTTATTTTATTTTACAAAATTTTAACAATTTGTTTTCATTAAAATTATATTTGATTTCGGATTTGAGGGGCTACACTGTAGTGCTTCATAAGTGGGAAGCCCATAATATGATAAGATTTTTGTGCTATAGACAGGCCGGCTCACAAATGCGCCGTCCTAAAAAAACACTAAAAATAGCAAAAACAAAAATATACAACAAACACACATACACGAAGGGTTTGTATGAAGTATAATAAGTTATTATAACAACTTTCCACTTTTGGTCTGTAATGAAGGTCAGGTCCACGTGAACGTGGTCTGTGTGTAAAGATCGAATTCTTACCACCGGCCCCTCGTGAGAAACCATATATGAGCCGCTCGTTAGTGAACGTGTTAAAAAATTTGTCTAAATTAGCCATTTACACCCCTAAAAAAAAATCACAACACCTCAAATCTGGTGGCCTTGGAAGACACGGGATATCACCGAAACACAAAATGAACTTCCTGGAAACATGCAACCTACCACGGACACTGATCTCAATAAGTGTGTGCAATTGTATCATCCTGATGGAAATTAACATTGTATGGATGAAATAATGTCTTTTTGAAAATTTGTTCACACAGAATAACGAGTTAGGCGTAATTCTCACACGTGATTAGGTTACAAATCAAATCTTGCCTAACCATTTCAATGTTTTACGGAGTCCTAGCAAACTTATTTCGACCAGGAGACTTCTTTTTTAGAATAATTCTCGTTGTTAACCTACCTAATCATATTCCGGCTGGCAACAATATCATGGCGTCCAAGTTAAAAAAACCCTGAAAAAGGCACTGCGTAGCTGAGATACTCACTATTTCGCACACACACTTTGTAAGCAAACATACAGTGATGTACTGTATGATACACTGGTCTATGAATAATGAAATGGCATCATGGGCCTGTGATCGCCTCCCTTTAAACAACAACTGCCACTTCCATACTAGCCATTTCAAAAACATCCAGTTTTTTTCGGTCACCCTGTATGTGTGGCATAATTATACATTTGCGTCTAATTAATTTTTTGTACTTGTATCAAATTTTTTTTAAATCTAGTAAACTACATTATTACAAAATCTTAAGTCAGCTACTGATTGCTGAATTAGCCTACCTGTCTCATCAGTTATTTTTTTTAGAAGATTCTGTAACTTTGTTATGCTACGTCCAGCAACTCCCCAAGTTATGCCTCTTTTCTCTTTAACTATTTTCATCATTTCTAATACTACAAACTTTCCTGTAAAGCCTGTAGCTCCAAAAACAACTATGTCTAAGCGGTCAGAATTCATCCTGTAAATTAAAATTAGTTTAAATTTATAATATTTAAAACATTTTAAAAATAAAAGGAACCAATACAAAACAATGTTAACGTTGGAAATTAAATAGCTAAATGCTTACAGAAAGTAACAAATTATCCTGAATAAAATAATTGTCAATGAAAGAATGTAATTTCTAGTACCATATCAAAATTTTATTTTAATGTCCACATCCTGGCAAACTTATTTATACATCTTCCAAACTTTGAGCTTTATACAACAAATAATAATTTTAATTTTACTTATATTTTCCAGAAATGTTTTATAAATCTGGTAGTGATAGTAACTTAAGAAGTTATATATACATGGTAAGTTTGTGGATTCTGTAATAGATATTGTTACTTTTGAACTTAGATTTTTTTTTACAATGAATTCATTAACTAATTTAAAGCTGTCTAATATATTCTGGTAAACACAATAGATGTGATTTTTTTATTACATAATTAGGTTTTGATTTGTGGTCAAAACTGTTTGTGTTTATGCAGCAGTCAATTCAATAAATGTTATATATTGTACGTTCTTTTTTTAAATATAATCAAGAAGTATATAAAGAAACAGAAGAATATTTTGCTTGTTTGTTTTTTCTTCATTTATGTTTGTGTTTAGCATATTTTAAACATACTTACAGAAATACAGTAAAAATTATTGATACAATAACTCATTCAGAAATAATTTTCAAAAATTATGAAGGCTAATTACATTTAAAAATTATGTGTAAATAATAGTTTTGATAAACTGAAAGACCAACAATATTTATATTAAGTCAATGACAAACAAGATAAAAAATCAAAGCAATAGTTAGAAATGAAAAATATTTAACAAGTGGGAATTGTGTAGAAATTTTATTCAAAAGTTTAGTTATTGTATTTTTGTAATAAATACCTAAATACAATCTAGTCTCTAAATATATTACACCAGGCATGACTTTAATAAATAACAGTTGTGTTGAGTATGGTCTTAGCATTTAAAATTTGGAGCCAAGGCTAACTAAAATCACTTAGCTATTAATCTTGACTGTAAAAATCTTGTATGGCTGGTGGATTAATCACCGACCAAGGTCTGTTAAATCCTACACTTATGATCTCAATGATCTTCTATCCATTTCTTCTTTGTTCCACGTTTTTTTTCTACATATCCTTTAACCATTTTGCCTAACCAGCTACAGGATTGTTCAGAAGAGAGCAAATAGTTAAACCCCATTTACGGTTTGTTCAATGTCAATGTATTCCTTGTACTTACTTTAAATGAAACACGTATATATTTATTGAGTTCAAATTAGCTTGATTATTTTAGTAAACTTCAGTAGTAAAACTGACATCAATTATTAGTGCAGTGTATTTAAAGAAAGTGAAGCTTGGAATAAAACTTTAAAAAAAAAAAACACACACCACCAGGAGTACAGATTTATACTATGCTGAGAACAAAGAGGTCTATGCAACTCACATTAGTACATGAACTTTGTGTATTTATTAAACAATTATTGGTAACTGAATACACCTGCTTTTTTCTATTTCTTGACATTTCTTTTATAAGCATTAAAGAAACTGCTTTCTACTTTGGTCTTCTGGTATTTTAATTGATTCAAAATTACTGTTTAGCCATACACAGAAAGTTAACCATAACAATTATAGTTAAATTCTACAGTACAATAAAAATATCAATACAATTGGCATCTTCTGGGTACATACAGTGTTAAACAATTTAATAATAACTCTTCTTTATAACAAGAGCATTATCTGCTATAACTAGAGTTACTATAGCAAATAATACAGAATGTAACCAAAAGATGTCAAAGGGAGAAGTATTGTAAATTTTGTTATACCAAATTAATTTAAATTCTTGGTTATGAAAATATCTGTACTCAATATGTGTATGTATATATATATGTAGTTAATATATTACTATTGTAAGTAATTTTATCCACCATTAAGTGCAATGATTTTACCTTGTGTGATGAGGCGCCTTTAGGTCACTTGACCATTGTCGAATCACTCTTTAGTCAAGTTTATGAATTTATTGTTGTTTTGATAAATTTTCGATTTTTCTGTTTTGTCTATTTATTGTGTTTGCTTTATGTTTTACTATAATTTGTTGTGGTTTTTTGTGTATAATAGGTGTGAGAGTATCAAAAGTTTTCATTATTTCCAAATTGGTTGTGTAAAGTTGTAAGTTGATTTTGCTTTTTTTATGGTAGGCAGATTTAATGTTTTCTTTAATTATGTGTCATTCGGCTATTTTTGTTGCTTTATTGATAATTGTATTTTGTTTATTTTTTAAGTGTAATTTAGTGTTATATTAAGTGTTAAGTATTTTTTATTAAAATTTATTTTGTTGATGCAATTCTGGAGTTTGATTTTGAGGTTAAGATATTTACGGTACAGTTATTTACCTTGGTAGGTGTTAAATTCTTGATATTTTATGTTATCCATTGTTTTTCCGTTGCACTGACTTTATGAAGTTAATATATTACTATTGAAAGTAATTTTATCCACCATTAAGTGCAATGATTTTACCTTGTGTGATGAGGTGCCTTTTGGTCACTTGTCCATTGTCAAATCACTCAGTGCAACTCATTGATATATAGTAGAGCATCAAAAATCCGAACTAATTGGGACTGGGCAGGGTTCAGATTTCCCATGTGTTTGAATTTCCTCAGAATAAAAATGTCAAGATAATTGAAAATAAACACTAAATGTACATAACTATGTTAGTACATATGGTTTAGTAATTTATTTCATTCAGGCTACGCTTCATACCAAAACATCACTTTCTCTAATGACGTAAAAGCTTCAGAATACAAAGGTACGGCATCGTCTTCTTCGCTGTCACTACATTCTTTATTTTCTGCCTCTTGCATTGAAGATACGATGTCGTTATCATCCAGGATTTTGTAGCCCAAGACATTTTCATCGAGATTCAACCATTCTACAGTGTCTGTTTCGTCGCATTTTTTAATGCCTGGAACTAATTTGCATAACATGACCATCCCTCTTACAATATCAAGTGCTTTAGACTGATTTTCATCGGTGTCAGCATACAATTGTTCACTTTCTGGCCAAAGTTTATTCCACGCTTTCACTAAGTAAAAAAATAAGGTTTTTAACGTAAATAATTACACCGTGATACGCATTGGCGAGGTGATTCTCTGCCAAAACCACCCTAACTCTTTTTGTTGGTTGTATATTGTCTCAAGATCAACTGAATTGGTTTTTTTCTAGTGCGTGTTAATGGGAAGATGTCCTCGAGTTTCACTCAAATATATGCAAAGTTTAGCAATATTATAATTAACTAAAAAAGTGGAGATTACCCGCAGAGCCTGTAACAGAGTGTAAGGAGCCGTTTGGATTTTTGGAGTTTCGGATTTTGACGTTCAGGTTATTGATGCTCTACTGTATATATAACATGCGTAATATTTTTTTTAAAGATTTATTGCTGGACATATGTGTTATCAAGAATGTCATTAAATGAATTCCAAATTAATAATGTATCAAATATATGGTATTTACTATTTCATAGGAATATATGAAAAACATAATATATTTAGACCCAGCTTCTTATTAATTTCCTTTAAGAAAACATACGTGTTCAAGGTTTATGCATTACAAAGCATTTGTGCCCTTCTCCCAATGTTTTCTAAAAGTCTGCTTCTGTGTATAGCTATATAGTGATGTAGTGAAATTCAGTGTTATGCTCTAATAAGAAACTTCAGTTTTATGTGTTTTGGTACAGTTGGGTTGTGGTTCATTTTTTTTTTTTTTTGAATTAACTCCTATTTATTTCGTCCGGCTTTTAAAAATCATAGGTAATTATTTGAAGAAACTGAGTGAAGACTATCAACTCACTTTCTGATGTGCTTCACTGACACAGCTAACCTGCTACACTTGAAGAAACTACAGTTAATTTACTTATGCATTAATTACTTATGCAATCAATGCAATCAATGCATGAAATGCAATTAATTACTTATGATTTATTCAGTGAAATCAAGATGATTACAACAAACAACTCTTTTTAAAATCATTTGGTTAATTGTAATACAGGAGTTTACCCATATTATGAAAAATATGAAGAGGGAAATTTTGAGTTTATAAAGTTTGTCATGCAGTAATATATGTTTAAAAGTTTTGTATTGTTGATTTCTATTATGTTTAATGTAATGTAATGAATTTTATAAATTGTAAGCTATGTTGTATATTGATTTAATAAAAACTAGGGTAAAAATAGAGTCTTAATGACATTGGTTTAAAATAATTTTTTTTAAATTACTCGTTTCAATATGTAGAACATGAATATCTACTTCTTTTCTGCAGAAAATACGGAGTTATTTTTTACACATTTTAAATGTTAGTCTGTAATGGCATGTAGGCCTATAGCGTAAACCAGGCGCACAGTATTTACAGCGCACTGTACTACATCTAGATTTGGTTGTAATTTTACACAATACTATATATCTATATTAAAATAGGTTAAAATGCTGAACTCGGCGCCATACGATATTTTGGGAAATTGTTTAAAACCACCAAATAGGACGATATCCACAAGAATTTTTTTTTTATTAACCTCGGAAAGTTACTTTTTTTCAATTTAAAGTAGGGTAAAAAATTCAGCGTGGATGTAAAAGTTGTGAATGGGCGTGGAGTGATACAAAATGTTTCGTTACGTCGCAGTGATGCGCATAAGGTACGTCACGCAACATTACGTGTGTGGATATTTGAGAAACAACGTTTTGGCTTAATTTTTATACATACATTTAAATATACTTATAAAGTCTCCAGTTAGGATAGATTTGGTTTTAAATTTATACATTACCTAAATGGTTACATATATACAATTAGAACCGAATCTATCCTGATTGGATACTTCATAGGTATATTTCAATATAAATATATAAAATTCACCTTCTTTGGCAGTAACAAAAATAATAGTTATTATTATAGCTTAAAGACATGTTTTTGTTACATAAAGTTTAGATTGCTAAAACACGAAATACAGTTGTAACATCACGAAGCATTTGTATCACTCCGCGCACATTCATAACTTCCACATCCGCGCTGAATTTTTTACCCTACTTTAAATTGAAAAAAATGTAACTTTCCGAGGTCAATAAAAAAACAATTCTTGTGGATATCAACCTATTTGGTGGTGCTAAACAATTTCCCAAAATATCGTATGGCGCCGAGCTTCAGCATTTTTACCTTAAAATATACCTACAAAGTATCCAGTCAGGATAGATTTGGTTATAATTTTATTCAACATTGTTATCTACCTATATTAAAGTATACCTACAAGTATCCAGTGAGGATAGATTTGGTTGTAATTTAGGTAAATATTTAGACTTATTGCAGAAAATTACAATCATATCCATCCTGACTGGATACTTCATAGGTATATTTCAATATAGATATATAGTAATGTTGTATAAAATTATAACCAAATCTATCCTGACTGGATACTTTGTAGGTATACTTTAATATAGGTAGGTATTAATGTTGAATAAAATTACAACCAAATCTATCCTGACTGATACTTCATAGGAATATTTTGATGTAGGTATATAGTGTTGAATAAAATTGTAACTAAGAGTTAAATACTTAAGATTTTAAGTTTAGTATTAAAATAAATTGATTTTGACGTAGTGCAGTGGCTGTAGCTAGTGCACGTTGAGTGTTAAAAGAGCATGAATTAATTGTCTGTGATCTGTCATTAGCCTATATAAAAATAAGAAATTAGTTGTTTTAAAAATTCAAGAATATTTTGTTGTGTTATTAGCACTAAGTATAATTAATTATTCCATGACCCAGAAGACTTTCTGCATCATCAGGTATAGTTTATTTCCAATATAGATTTTATCTGTGATGATAATTGTCTTTTTTTAATAAAAATCAAAAAATACTGATAATTTGACAACTTACATAAGAAAATTATTTTTTGTAAGATCCCTTTTTTAATTTGTAAATATTATTTGTTTACTTCTGAAAATCAATATGAAGGTTAACAATTAAAAGTTGATGAACAGTATTTTCAGTTGAGCTCGAGTTATGCAAACAATTTTAAAATGGCAAAATAAATAAGTGTTATTAACACAAAAATACAACACACTCGAAAGGAAAAATGCCACAGGCAAAAAATGTTGCACAATATGGAAGCAACTTATTTAATATCTGAAAATATTTACTTAGTGTCATAATTTCATTTTACTTTATGGAATGGAATAAGAATAAAACCTTTTCCTCATCCGATGAATAATATTGTAACAAGCCTATTTAAGAGTACTCATTTCAGTAAAAGTATATAATACATTAAAATAATTATAAACATATGATTATAAAATCTATAGACTTCGAAAATATATAAAACGTTAACTACATAGATACGAACCTGTCAAAAAATTATTTAGTTTTTTTCTGGATCAGATTCAATTCAAATGTGTTTTAACCTCCTAACTTCATCAAACTCAATCCTCAATTACAAAAAATTTGTTGTAACAAACTTTAATAATCAACTACAAATTATCAGAATAAGGCGTCAATCTCTAACTATTTGCAAACTAGTTCAATAGGTAATTATTATCATTCTAAATAATTAAAACCGGTTATTTTACTCAGTCATGCGGTATAAAAGTTTCAAACGCACAGTCAAATACTGACACTGCAGAATTATGATTATAGAAACCATCTAATTGATCTAATGTCTCTCCCACTTTTTCGAAAGTCTAATGCCTTTATGATTTAAACCCTAAGAAATAAAAAACAGAATAATTTTTGTTTCTTATAAAAACAGAATTTAAATAAAAATTATAGTAATTTAAAAATATTTATTTATGCATTATTCAAATGACTTAATATATAATTCTTAAATTATATATTTTATATGAATTCAGAAATTAAGAAGTATGTCTTATTTTCTTACATTACTAAGGTAATGTAATTACTATGTAATTAAGGGTTTAGTTTTAAGTGAATTGCACTTTTTTAATTTGTAAACTGTTGCATAATACTTGAAAACGTATTTAAAAACTGAAATACATTTTTGGTTAAAAAGATACTATAAACGGATGTCTATAAAAGCGAACTCTTAAGCATATTTGAAGATTTTATATGTAGCGTAATGTCTTGACATCACTTCTGAACAAAATCTTAAATAATAGAGGGGGAAACGTTATCATGCACTATAATTTTTAAATGTTTAAAATTCACTTCGTCATTTCCAACTTTTGATGTTCATGACAGTCACTTTTCATAGCATGATACCATGGAAAGTCTAGGATCTTCTGAGCATTGAGTATAAATGGTTTTAATAATAGTTACCTCCTACTTCATTGTGATAACATAACCTTTAACTGGCACAGTTACTGTTCTTAGAAAGGATTTGAGAGTTCAAATCTAACTAACTGCTTTTGAGAGTTCAAAGCTTAGATTTTAGCCATAATAACATACTGCCAAACATCAGAAATTGACATAAGCTTGATTGGGGTACAGTTTGCTTCATTCTTAGAATATGAATGAACACATATTTTCATCCCTACATTGTACCTAATAACAGGCAAAGGTGTTTTCTTTCTAACACTTACTCTGCTAAAACCCCTATGCCATTTACATACATTTAAAAATTGTATGCTATTTTGCCATCATTAACTCTTCAGAATACTTAAGAATAGACTTGTGAATATTTAGTTTGGCTATCTACAGTTGTTCAGGCTTCAACACCAAATACCACCATATCCTTTGGCCCAAGATGCCACCATTCCTCACAATCGAATGATCCCAACATGCTTCATAAAGACTTGTCCATTGAAAAATTCTTATCAGAGTAATATTTTATACAGTTTTGTTGTCTGATTTTTTTCTAATCTATCTTCAGAAGAATAGACAATAACTAACTAATACCTTAAAATTAACAAAAATCAGAAATTCTTCACATCAACCAAAATCTCACATCTGAAAGCATTAGAACAATATGTAATTTACAACAAACATACTAAAACCCAAAACAGAAACATAATAAATGAACAAACCCTATATTTGTTCAAATTGAATGAAACACATTTTTTATGTTCCTACCTTTAAAATTCCTTTTACCCAGCTCAACATCACTTCCTAGTAGCCAATCTAGACAGTGATGAAGATCATTTAATGCACTCTAAATCATTGCATCGGTCATGATCAGACTTTCTTAATCAAAGAGACCAACTTAATTAGTACATTGAAAGCACCAAGTAACGAAAAATATTACTTTAAGACAAAATCTTTACCTATAATAATCTATTTCTTTTCAGCACCTTGTTGTTTAATTAGTACAGGAAAAGAGATAAAATGTCTATAGATTTTCCGTGGTGTATAATGAAATAAATTAAATACAACAAATTTTGTTGTAGTTAGTCAAGTCGCCAAAATATGGCAAAGTCATTGAAGGATGAACAAACAAAATGAAAGTTGCTTGTTGTAACCATCTTGAAGTTACTGGAATTATTTAATACATAACTAAGTGAATACTTGATGACATGTTTCAAAACAATCGTTTCTTTTACAAAAGCTAAACCTCTATTCTTGAGGCTGCTTTAGTAGAGGCTTAGCTACATAAAAGGAACGATTGTTTTGAAACCCGTCAGCTAGTAAGCTCTTAGGTATTCACTTAGTTATCTATTAATTAATTATAGTAAAGAAAATTCGTTATATCAAAAGTACATAGAATATTTTTCTATTTTACCGTACATTATGGGCCTCACTTTTTTTAAAGTTTTACAAGTTTTTTTTGACAAAAAAATAAATTGTACAAAAAGGATTTACAAAAACATGATAAAATTATAGCATGAAACATTTTTTTGGGACTTTCAGATCAATTGATCATCTCACTGAAGCAGGATATTTCATCCTGAAGTGAACTTCAAGTTATTGACAGACATAAGAGCAGTTACGTCACCCTCGATTGTAAATTTGAACATATTTCAGGCGTGACAATTTTTTGGCAACATATGGCAAACTAACCTCTAATTTTGCCCTAATAAAAGGATTTATCAATTGCTTTTTAACCGATAGTGGATTAAATGATTTCTAAACAAAGTGATCTAGCAGATACAAATTAATTCCTTGTCTTAGTTGAGTTGTATTTTACTATGAAAATGAATGCAAATTTTTATTCAATATTTTGTACTTTAGTTAGTTGATTATTATTTGTGATCATAGTTAGTAAAAACAAATTAAGTTAGTTATAGTTTGAAGTTTGTATTAGACTCTAGTCTCTCACTATTATTATTTTGTTGAACACAAAAAAACACTAATTATAAACAAGTAATATAAAACAAAATTTGTAAGTAAATCCCTAGGAAGAAAATATTTATATTTCAGTTACCCTAGACGACTATTTATGATATTGTGTGGTAACCATGGCAACAGTGTATAAGGTTGTACAATGGACGTTTCCACAATAACCAGATGGGGGGGGGGAATTCATATACATCTTTGAGAAATATATTTGTAGGTATAAAGTTGGCGCAGTGCCAAAGCGCACTAGACTTCGAACATGAAAACTTCTCAGTTTGAATCCGGCTGGACCCCACAAATTTTATAATTTAATTATTGAATCGAAATTTGAAAAAAACTGTATCAACATCAATTGTCATCCACTTTGGGTTAAAAAATCCTTCCCTTCATATATATTTTCTTCTACACGTGTAAATCTGGTAAATGGAATATTTTTTTTATAAGTCAAGTTTTTCTTCCCCAAAAAAATTTGATACTTACTGAAACTTATTATCATGTTTTACTAAACATGATGTAGGGGGTAATAGTATAGACATACTAGGGATTCGTAGGGAATCTGTAATAGGGTTGCAATGTATGGGTGTTGTGAAAGTATTACTTACATATATAAGGTCACTATCAATAAAAACTGATGTAGACAGAGTCGCAGTAAATTGTCATTGTCATTATCCTTGCCTCACTCACTTCCAATGGTTCCCCACAGATTTTCCATTTTGTCACAGTATAACACTCAAAAACATCAGCTACTGACAACACCAAATAAGAACTAAACTGAGTAAGAAAGTCATCTTAACATAAAAACTGATGACGGGTGTATTAAGTCTAGAACATGTTATAGAAGGACAACTTATAAGCTGTACATATCACATTTGAAAATTCACTTTTTCTTCAAACTGATTTAACCTTTATGCCAATTGTATAATTTTGTTTCGTAATCCATAAAACTAAGAAGCCGCTTGAAAAATCTCAACTAGACATAATCTACTTATTGAAAGAAAGATATCTTTTTTTGTGAATTTTGTTCTTCCTCCATTTTGTTTGCAGAATTATCTGTCAAAACCTAAATTGAACTAGCAACTGATACTTGAGCTGTCGTGGGAAAGCCTACAAAAAGTAAAAAAGTAGACTCGAGCTGTTATGTATGGCCTGATATTTAATTATTTTATTTTTCAAAATATAATTTGATACTTGGTAAAGTAATTCTCAATTAATTTATCATAATCAATTTTAATAATAGAAGATGTGGATATAAATAGTTGAAATAGTTTTGAACTATTTAATATAATGAAGTAAGAATAGCTTCAAATCTTGGTCCATTTTAATCTTCATTAGGACAATGAAGCAGCAGATTTAGAGAAAAGATTTTGTTCTAGAGTCCTTTGAAACTAAAATAAACTGGAATATTACAAAAATAATTGTTAAAAATTACAATATAATATTTTTTACATTAAACATTAATTTTGTTTCCAATTAAATGTAGGACAATTGGCTTCAGTTTAAGTATGGTAATTGAGGTGCATTATCAATACTATTATATAAAAATCTAATGCTATTTGCGTGTTACTCAATCACGTAAAAACTACTGGACCCATTGAACTGATATTTATTTGGACATTCTTAGGGTTTCTGGTTAGTATATAGGCCTATATGTATTTAGAAATTCCATCAGGGCTCTTCCCCACTGGCCTTGAAAACTCGGAATTTTGTATTTCAGAAAGCAATAAGCACAATACAAATATACACCAAACCATACGAAGGACGGGTACTCTGCTAGTCTGATAAATGGAAATCTGATCATAGAGTGGATTGTAATAAACTTAATTTTTAAAGATCTTGCCAGATACTTTTATTATTGATAGTTGCAGGCATCAAGAGAAGTCAGCATTTTCATTGTTCTCTTCACTGATCCTTTATCCATATTAACCCACTTTAGAGTAGGCTTAGACACATCCGGATTGTGCTTTTTTGTTCTTTAGCAAAATCTGTATTAAAAATGTAACAAATCAAGTTGCTTTCACCTCAGCAACGTTAAAGTCATAAATGTTTATTACATTTGTTTTCTCAGACAACACTGTTTCACAAGCACTCTAGTTTTTGTGTACCTTGTGGTATTAACCCCACTAATATTTATCATTATAGAGTTTTATTTTAGTTTTGTCTCTCAATTAAGAAGCCATTATTTAAACACGGAAGAAAATGGTTAGAAACTAAAAATGTTGTACTTAATATATTAATATGAGCTACTCGCCTGTCAATTGATAAATGCTGACTTTCTGATAAAGATAATACAGTTGCATTCACAAATCATCTTTCTGCAAGGTAAATACTAGTTATCAGCATTTCTCACTTCATCATTATTTTTAAGTATTTCCTTTTAAATTGATCTTGAGTGGATGGCCTATCTTAGTTGCAGTACAGTAATAGACTAGCCTTTGTGCTCTCTTCTTAGCAACATTGTTATTTGTTTATCTCATTGGTTATTGTTATTTTGTTTTTATAACTCAACTAGTATTCACATTTACTCTGCACCAACTAAATGGTTCAAGCAAAGAAGAAGAAGTGTTATAGAACAATATTTATAGTTACACTTTTGGTATCACTTGGCAAAAAAACCATTACTTACTGATATTTTTCAGCAGATGCGTTTCACACTGTAAAATTAAAACTCTAGAAGTGAGATATAATGGAAAATTTTCAAAAATAGCTAAATATTGGAGAATTTGTCAATCTAGTAGAGTCACATTAAAAATGGTTTATTGTAATGAAAGTAAAACATTGAACAGTATGATGATTTATCATTATAATTTTTATGTAAATAAAGTTTATAGATTTAAAATTCATGTAGTCACAATTTACTATGACAGTTTATAAAATTGTATTACCATTTAGTAAAAACTAAATTTATAAAACTATAAGTATAGGAAGCAAGTGTAGATCATTAGTAAGATGAAGGTAAGCAAGATAGATAAAATTAATCAGTCAATATTTTATTATCAAACAGCATTTATGAATTTTACCATCACATTTTTTTGTTTATAGGTCATTGCTAAATGTAGGCACCCTAAAATTGTTATCAAATAAATTTTATATTGTAAAATATAATTTAATGTTATTAAAATATTTATAAAACAAATAATACAAAAATTCTATTAAACAAATCATGTTATGATAAGTTAATTAAGTTCTTCTATTTTATGAACTACACGAAAGCCCTTCTTGATATCTAAATTACAGAAACAAAATTATGTAATATTAGACTAATATTACAGAAATCTCTAAGATAAACTGAGATAATAAATTTCCAGTATCATTTCTTGCAAATTTTAAAAACTTGTAACTGAAAAATTTTCAAAATATACTTATATTTAATATGAAAAGAAATAAATACATAGCAATAACCACAAGACTATGACAAATAAATAATTAAAAAATATTTTTTTAACAATTTGTAATTTCAATATGGTGTACTGTTTTGGTAATACTGAATCATATTCAAAATTGGAATTTAAGGAATTAATTCTGAATAACCATATCATTTAGACAGGAGAAGCAGGGTAACTACGATTGACTCTGAAAACACTGTTCAATATATATTTTATATTTACGTTATACAGAAATAATTACATAACAATATTTATAACAATAGGGCTAATAAATAATACAAAAATAATTTTAACAATCTGTAATTTTAATAAGGTATACTATTCTGATAATACTGAATCATATCGTAAGTTCGAGTTCGGAAGTTGAGGAATGAATTTCGAATAACAGATATCATATAGGCAGCAGCTTCTTTATCAGTCGCTTGAGGAGCAAATCTAGCTCTGAGTAATTTAATAGTTTGTCCTCGAAAACAGGGTAGGCTGGTGTCAAGCATTAGGGAAACTAAGGAGATAATCGCCTCTTGGTAAGGCCTGCAAATAAAAATAGTCAATTGATGGACATTAAATACAATAATTATTTATTTTTAGAGATTATTGAAATGAAAATAATAATTAATAGCTAAAATGTTTTACTTATAATCGGTATTGCTACACAATATTTTTATAAACAAATTGAATACATTTATTGCAAAGCAGAAGCAAATAATTAATTTTAATAACTTCGCGTTGTATAATTATAAAAAAATCACAAGTAATTAGTTAAGTGAAAACTATTAACTTACTTGCCGATGTGTTTTGAAATGCGTCAGCAAGTAAGTTTATAGTTTTCACTTAGTTAGTCAAATAATTACTTGTGGTTTATTCAGTAAATCCAAGATGATACAAACAGATTGGCTCAAGTGTCACTTTTGGGCTGTTGAAGTGGCAGGATAAGTCATCCAGCAACCTGTTAATTCCATTTGAAAGGAATGGGGTTTAGGAAGAAATACTTACTTACGTAGCTCTACAACCTGAGGTGGGTCTTGGCTTTCTTAACAATGTCTCGCCATATACTTCTGTCTTTAGCCTTCTGTTTCCATGCTGTAACTCAGAGTACCGTTAAATCTTCCTCAAGGTCCTGTAACCATCGTCTTCTTGGTCGGCCAACTCTTCTTTTGCCAATCATGGTGCCATGTAAACGTTTGTTTGGCATTCTATTGGTGGGCACTATTATGATGTGACCCAAACATTCTAGACCTCGTATTTTAATAAAATGGACCACATTTGCATCTTTGTATAAGGAATACAACTCGGTATTAGATCGAAGCTTTTACATTTTGTTTGTACATCGTGGACCGGACCATAAATTTTCCTTAAAAGCTTACGCTCAAACAATGTCAATTGATTTTTCATCACGGCGGATAAAGTCAATGTCTCCGGTCCATACGTAAAGTAGGAAGAATACATTAAATGAATTTATAGTACTTTTACATTTATAGTGCAGAAAAACGTTTCTGTGAATTGGTAGGTTTTCTATTATCAATTACTGATTTCACTTTAATAGTCTATTAGCTTTTGAACTCTTTGTTAACCTGAAATCATGGTTTAGACCATAATTTTTCAAAGATTCAAGAGGAGATGCCAAAGATTTTACCAGACACGTCTACATTGTGGCAGTTCTACATTAGAAATTTGAAGATTACTTAAAATTTTAAAATAATATGTCCATTTTACCAAATACACTGTAGAAGTCTATCCTGCAAATTGAGGCTGCCTAGGAACTAACTGTTGGGCTGTATTGCTACTGTTATTTGTCTTCTACGTTTCGGGAGGGTTGTGGAACATATATTGTTGACCAAGCACTTTAAATGGCCTCATAAATAAAAATTGCACGCTGATAAGGCTCAAACAAGGTGCCAATCAATGTCACCATTCCTGGAAATTACATGGTAACTAAAGAGATGCCTAGTCATTATTGAAATCTGTCTGTCTAAACTAGGGTTTTCAATATCAATGTTAGTTACACCTTGAATTTGTGGAGCCAGAAATGTCTCAAGCACGGTTACATAATGCTCAGAAGTTATTGTCACTGGATTTCTTGTATCAAATTTTAAAAAATATGATTCTACAATCCTTTGAGCCGAGACGGTACCCCATACGATGACCTGCGGGGTTGGGTTAAAGTTGTTCAGGAAGTACAGCTGTATTTTGTTGTGACCAGAGTTCACAACTGCTTGTTCACGAATAATGCTGTTATTGTGAAAATAGGCTTTCAATGAAATTAGAAATCCCTTCAATTTTGTTTCTGTTTCACAAAATTGTCGGTGAAGCAAATGGTTGTTAGGATTCAGTTTTTAAATAACATGTAGTTTATACGAATGACACTTGAATCTTGGAGTATTCTCTGAACAGACCGATGACTTATAGTCACTGCTGCTGCAAATTTCCATACTGAGCATAGTAGAGTTCTCAGAACAAAGGATACCATAGAATCAACATTTTCCCGGGCACAAGCACTTTGTGGATGACCAAATGAGTTTCTTGTTCCTTCTGCACAAGTATCTTTGAAATTTTAAACCTATGTTTGGGTCATATATTTAGATAGATCATTGGCCCAAGAGGGAAGATTGAAATTCTGTCTAGATTCACTCACCTGAAGTAAACTGTCGCTATATTGATAATAAGCCCATATGTCTACTAAATGTTCTTGAGTGGTCATGTTTCATAATAAACCTCCATGGACTCTACAGCTTCCCCCTCCATGGAGGAACCGCTAAGGAAAAATTTCTTTTGCTGTCAACATTTTCATTGCACATTGATAATGGCAAGATGAAGTCTTTCTTCAAAATTTTACATAAAAGAGGTTGCAAAACGCCAGGTTGAGTAGCAGCGTTACTTTGACTTGTTTTTGATAATTTAATGTATTGATCTAAAATGTCTAGTTTTTCTTTAAGACTTTAAAAAACGAACAACACCTTAAAGGTTTTTGAGATTCAGACATCTTGCTACATTTTGAAACTTCAAGTGACAGCAAACTTTACAAAACAAATGAAAAATGTTCTTCCAAAATTAAATTATGTAATATCACACTGAAATCATAAACTTATATGAAATATGAAAATAATGAAATAAAGTGTGCAGTACTGTGCAATAGTCACATGAGCAAATGCCATATGTTCAATTAGATTGACAAACAACTACTGTATACCTTTATATAAATCTACAAGACTTGTCTGAGTAAAGTCAACGACACATGGATAATAAATCATATCGATAACAGAACTATGGACAGGATGTAGTCACCAAATTACACGACTGATTTATTAGAATATACGATACTTGTCATCATTATTGCTTGGTATGTGCTAAGAACCCATATTATATTGCAAGGTATATAAAATGATAACAATGAGCAACTCGAATACAGTGTATTTTAGTGTTTCCATGTCTGTCTCTTCAAGTGAAATGATAAAAATAACTGAATATAACATTAAGCGCAGTCACACTATGAGGTGGCTACTCTAAAACAGACACAAATAACAGACGTTAATCTTTCTTGACATTTATGCAGTGACATAACGAATTTAAATGCAGCTAGTCTAATTAAACTCCATATATACATTCCAGATTTTATTATACAACACATACTGATACAAAAGGAATTTTGTAAAAACAATATTTTCCTCTTCAACTGTAATAAAATAACGACAATCAACAAAATTATAAAACAATTTTTTCATAGAATACCTTGCCTAATTGAAATGTGCAAAAAAGCTAGTGGTAAATTAAAACTGAAAGCAATAACAAATTTTTAAATTTAAATTAGGTAAGGAAAATTCAAAATAAAGCATAGGCTTGAACCAAATATATACACTGGGATAGTAATATTCAAGTATCTTCACAGCTAAAAGATAAATCTAAATATTTTGTACACTATTTGGAACGTTTTATTCAATATATTTCATTAAAAAAACATTTAAAACTATAAAGAGAATTAAAAGTAACAGAAAATGACATAGACACATTAAATTTACCGACTGATTTATTAGAATATACGATACTTGTCATCATTATTGCTTGGTATGTGCTAAGAACCCATATTATATTGCAAGGTATATAAAATGATAACAATGAGCAACTCGAATACAGTGTATTTTAGTGTTTCCATGTCTGTCTCTTCAAGTGAAATGATAAAAATAACTGAATATAACATTAAGCGCAGTCACACTATGAGGTGGCTACTCTAAAACAGACACAAATAACAGACGTTAATCTTTCTTGACATTTATGCAGTGACATAACGAATTTAAATGTAGCTAGTCTAATTAAACTCCATATATACATTCCAGATTTTATTATACAACACATACTGATACAAAAGGAATTTTGTAAAAACAATATTTTCCTCTTCAACTGTAATAAAATAACGACAATCAACAAAATTATAAAACAAATTTTTCATAGAATACCTTGCCTAATTGAAATGTGCAAAAAAGCTAGTGGTAAATTAAAACTGAAAGCAATAACAAATTTTTAAATTTAAATTAGGTAAGGAAAATTCAAAATAAAGCATAGGCTTGAACCAAATATATACACTGGGATAGTAATATTCAAGTATCTTCACAGCTAAAAGATAAATCTAAATATTTTGTACACTATTTGGAACGTTTTATTCAATATATTTCATTAAAAAAACATTTAAAACTATAAAGAGAATTAAAAGTAACAGAAAATGACATAGACACATTAAATTTACCTGACAGCAAGGTACCCTTGAACACATAGTTCTGTAAACCAACGAAATGGCGCTGCATCCACTTTTCCTCCCATGATCATAACCATCTCATCTGTCAACTTAATGTCAGGCTCAAAGCCTAAGTTCCCACCAGGAGAACTTTCAAACATAAAGCCAAAATCTGTAATAAAAAGTTTTAACTAAAAAATATTGATGTTAAAATTTCTACAAAGATGAAGACAATGTCTTTTAAAAGTTTCTAAAGGTGTAAACTATTAGATAAAGTTAAGTAAATTAGATGTTTTACAGTAATTTTTTTGTTATATTTCTTCTTCTTGAAGTGTCGGTTTTTATAGTCAAATTTATTAATTGCATGTTTATTGGCAAGTAACAGAATCTATTTATCGTGGACATCGGGTTATTGGCTACTCCTAGAGCTGGACTCCTGTACGATGAAGTAAGTATTAATTGAATGTTTAATATTATGCTTTTAGAACATTACTAATGTCATTAATATTGCTAATATAATGTATTTTTATTACATTCTATGTAGGCCAGAATTTAGAAAAATATAAGAAGTACCTAACATACAGAAACTAGTTTATTTATTTTTTTTCAAGTTGAATCGACAGTTGGGTCTGGTACATTACGGGGAAAGGCTAGGTATAGAAGCAGAAAATAAATGCATATTTTCTAGTGCTCTTGATGTGTTAATGTAGTGTCTCTGATTATTTACAATATTTGTTTACTCTTTTTTCATAAATTTAGAAATAATTTACAAATAAATATTTTTCAGAGTTCCCAAAATTATAGTTTAAAGATTGCAGAATATTCATGTTCTAAACCATTGGTTCCCAAAAATAGGGGGCATGTTTCCCTTAGGGGGGGGCGTGAAGGCGAGTCTGGGGGGAGCAGCGAGACCAGTTCTAAAATAATAAGATAAATTCTCATTTAATTAAAATTTAAGAATACAATTTATTAAAATTTAAAACTAAATTTACACCTCAAATTTTTTTGAAAAGGTAATTTTATTGATGTTTAGAAAATTTAAAAGAAATGTATGTATCAATAAAAGAAATATAAATGACTATGCAAGATAATGACTTGCGTTGTAACCTTACTGAAATACAACCTCAAATAGGCATGCTAGTGAAAAAATTCAAGCTCATCCATCTCACTAACAGATTTTTCTCTTATCAGTTAAAAATTACCTTGCAGATTAAAAATTGAAATCTTATATCATGTTTCTTGTAAAAGTATGTATAAATAAATATACAGTTTTCAATATATATAATATTTGTTTGTTTTCTCATATGCCCATACCATTTATTTATAGTGTAAAGTAGAGGGGTGTGATAGGCTTTCATCTCAAGAGGAGGGGGATGAAGCTTGGGATCCCCTGTTCTAAACTATTACGAAAACCTAGTTATATGTTTTTTTTACCAATAAACTTGTTTACAATTTATTTATTTTCTAAACAAACTCTTAATTTTAATAACTATTTTAAAAACTCCTGTTTCTATGACAGTATTGGTAGCAATAACATGAATAAGTTTAGCTTCTTGTCAAAAATGCTTTGACCCAACTGTTGGTTGACACGTTATGCACATAGGTCAGCCGTGACTTAACTTTGTGTTATATACATTAAATGGATTTATAATAGTTTAACTGAAAACCAAAATTATAACTACACAATAATAATAGTTGAGTTGTCAGCTTCACTGTATTGAAATAAATTGGTTATTACTGCGGGTACTGGGAAAATTAATCGTGTCCAAGTTGGTATTGATTTCCTTAATATTTTGAATGCAGATGTTGAGAAATACTGCACCAAACTGGGCATAAATGTCGATATACTGGCAACATCGATGGAGGGAGTTTCTAATAAATGGGGATAGTGACTAGGTCTTTGAATAAGCTTGTTTTACCTTGATCATGATATTTAGAGATAACATATTGAATTTCTCTAACTCGTATATTTTTTTTCTTTAAAAGAAGGTTACACAAAAGTGATATTTTTCTCATTTTATGTGTTTTGCATTTTAGTATATTTTCTCTTCATTGAAATAACAGTAATTAATTAACATTTGTTGATTCCATCTTCGCGTGAGCTACTAGTAATCACTTACACTTTTAATGTTTTAAACTTGCCTATAGTAGCACTTACTTTGTTTGTTGAGGACGGCCGTTTCGGGAGATGTGTCCCTTTGTCAACTCAGACCATAACTGATCTCAAGGTTTACGTAGGTTAGGGTGGGGGTGGGATATTTTGGTGGTGTGGGTGTATTTTGTGTATATTAGGAGTTATGATGTCAAAAAAAGCATGTGAATTGTAATGTAATTGTGTATTGAGTTTGTGTGTAGGGTGTAGTTTGAAGTGTTCATGCCTCAGTTTTTACATAGGCCAGACAGGGAGGTCATTCTACACATGTTACCAAGAACATATAAAAGCACTAAAAAACAATAACTACCAATTAAACTTCGCCGATCATCTCAACTCCACAAAACATGATTATATAGACATAACATCTAACCTACAAATTCTTCATAAACAACACAGAAATAACCAACGCTACACAACCGAACAATAAGAAATATATAGGCACTTCAAACAACACCCTACACACATACTCATTACACAATTACATTACAATTCACACGCACGTTTTGACATCATAACTCCTAATACACACAAAATACACCCACACCACCAAAATATCCCACCCCCACCCTAACCTACGTAAACCTTGAGATCAGTTATGGTCTGAGTTGACAAAGGGACACATCTCCCGAAACGGCCGTCCTCAACAAACAAAGTAAGTGCTACTATAGGCAAGTTTAAAACATTAAAAGTGTAAGTGATTAATTAATTAAATAAATAAATACTAAAAATATATAACAAATTTAATATAATTTTTACAACAAGTTTTTTATGTTCATATTTTTGGTTAAATATAATCGCTTTCTTCTTATTCGATTCCAATTCTTACTTTTTTATATTAGTGATAAAAATCAATGGTTATAATATAAATATCAGTATATTCCTTACTCTTCTATCAGGACCTTCAAATTTCTATTAGTTAAAAAAAAATAATAATTTTGTAAACTGTTTTTTCTCTTATACTTCCTTAATAATATTTTACAGATTTGTTATACAAATTGTGTTGACAAGTATATTTAATTAATCCCTTTTACATTATATACAAATGTATTTACATCATAAATAATAATATAACTGCTACTTGCCTATGTGTATGATATGGCCACTTGTATCTAACATGATGTTCCCATTATGTCTATCTTTGATTTGTAGAAGAAATCCAATGACACTGTATGCAGCCATTGATTTGACAAAGTTACGTCTTGCATTCTATATAACATTAAAATTAAATAAACAGTCTGTTATTACAACATAGCACAAAACTTATTGATTAAGATCTACTAAAGTTTCAGTGTTAAATATTTAGTATATTAACTATGCATAGACTATATGAAACATTAGCAACAATATAAATTATTTCAACACTGTGGAAGAATACTATAATAAATTAAGAGGTTATAGGTGGTGCTTCATTATTTCTTATGGCTGTATATTTTGAGTAAAACTGAAGTAAAAACTTTCAAAATTGCAACATTAAAAATTAACATACTGTATACATACATAAAAAAAGTATCATTTGTTGACACCGATAAATACTAATTGTCTGATAAAACGAACAAACCCAATACATATCCCACATATTTTTTGATACTATCGAAAACCTGCCTTTAAAACTGTCACCGCTTAACCTAACAACAACCCCAAGCAGAAAATTTGACACTGATGAAGATTGGCACGGAGCAATTAAAAACGTTCTGGCTCAGTGAGTTTTTAAAAATTTACAAAATTAAAGTTAGGATAGTCATAAACTAATGTAAAAGTGATTAAATACTAATTGGCAAATAAGTAATAAATAAATAAATTTTATTTGTCCCCAATATATATCATTATGAGATTTGGTTTTCTAATAAGCAAAATATTTGCTCTAACATGCCAAATGTAATAAACAATCCAAATTAAATACATTGGATTTGTAAAAAACAAAAATTGTGTGTATGTTGTAGAAATGAGTTGGGCTGCTTTTAGCAAGTATTGTTTGATTACTTAGAAGTGGATGAGAACGTTTTTGTTAATATTTTCACTGAGACAAATCATAGTGCTAAAGCCATGTTTTGTGTAGCAGCCTTACAGAGAAAGGCTACAAACATGTCTCACTTGAGGGAGGCCTGGTAGGTATAATTGGACATCAGAAAAGGTTGTTTTTTTCACTGTTGATGGTTCACACCATTATACAATCAGAGTATATCCCTGAACACAAACCGTGAACCAAGCTTTTACTTGTTTTTTAAATTGGTTGTATATGATTGTTAGCTTAAAATGGCTTGATTTAAGGCATATTACGGACAGGTTTTTCCACAATGACAATACTTTGAATAACAAAGCCATTTCTATTTGCAATTTTTGGCAAAAACCATGTATACAAAATTTGTTTTTATCAATTTTGTACTCTGATAAATAGCAAAGAAAATGCATATTTTTTTAAAAATTCCTTCTAAAAAAGCTCACACTCTCCCTATATATATTTTGTACAAATTTTCAATGGTTAATAAAATACATTTTTATTCGTCCAATCAAGTTCAAATAAATTTGTTCAAGCCGCAGTGGATGATAAATGATGCTAATACAGTTTTTTTTTAAAAATATTCATTTGTTAATTAAATTTTTTTAAAGTTGATGTCTCAGTTAGATTTTAACTGAATGATTTAATGTTTAAAATCCAACACTTTGGCACTGAGCCAACTTTCCCATAGTTAGTTACTTAATGATGTATATGAAATTATAACAGAAAGGTTCCTTGCAATAATGAAGCATTACAAGAGATTGGTAGAGTGGGAAGTTATAGACCACAATCAGCTTCATAAATAACAAAAGACAAAAAAATAAATAGTAAGAAACAAAAGTAATATAATTGTGATTTTGTTATATGTGTATACATATTTATATTAATTGTAGTTATAAAACATAAAGTACGTAACTAAAGTAAAAATTGTCTTTGTTGACCTCAGAAAGAATTGATTTACATTATTGTTTATATTACTTGTTTTAAAAAATATATAGCTTTTATGATATTTAAAATGTTTTCCTTAGCAGTGAATCTGTTAAAGAAGGTTTGCCCTTCCTAGTTACCTTAAAAATACATGAAAAGACGATCTTATCTCGGTTAAATAATAAACTATAATTTTATAAATAAGTTTAACTTACTTGAAACTCTTTAGTTGTTTCATCACCATAAGTTGTTATAAAATACTCGTACATTCCTATGTCCGTTTGTCTGCCAAGCTGATCTCTTGATTTTGCATTTGGCACACATTCAATCACCCCGCTCTATTTTAAAACAAATTTAAAAGAAATCAATATAATAATAAATAAATATGCCACAAATACCATTTTCAGGTATGATTTCAGGTCAATTATATTTGACTTCTTTTTATATTTTAATTTACAAGGCTTTCAAAATTATTTAATCACAATATTATTAGAGAAATAACAGCTGATTTTATACTCTGCTTCAACAAGCTTGATACAAAAGTCTCAGGATGAACCCAAGTTTACCACAAGAAAGTAAGATAGTATTAGAATGCGCCAGCAGGATAATGTGGATACATTTTTAATAAGTGCATGCTGTAAATATTGTTGTAATTGTTAGTAGCATATATCTCTGAATACTTATATGAAGTATTAAGTGTATTTGTCCCATTTTTTTTTTTTTTGTACAAAGCCAAGCTAAACTCCTGATTTGTTAGAAAACCCCCAGAAATTTTACAAAAATTATGAATAATTCAATCCATTTTAGATATTGTTGCATTAGGATATATCACTGACCTTCAACATGAGTGGTGAATTTTGCTCTAAAGGCCAAATTAAGTCTGCAAATATGGACATCTTTTAGCAAATCAATTAATTTAATTATTAATCACTTAAACAGTAGTTTATGACTATCCGAACAAAACAACAAACAAAATAGCCTGCAAATTTCAAAAAATTGATACAAAATACCATACAAAACTAATAACAAGCTACAATACAAAATACAACACAACATCAACAACAAAGATAAACTGCAAACACCAGGCGTATACAAACTGAACTGCGAGGAATGTAACAAATTCTACATGGGACAAACTGGTCGCAGCTTTAACACTTATACCGAAACATCATTTTTATAACACTAACGGAAACACCAGGTCTCAGAGACCGCTATTTTACCTAGTGCGTTTACATTGAGAATTTAAGGTGCAATAACAGACATATCTCTACAAATGGTTTATTATGTAAATGGCATTCACTTTTCACAAAATAACATACATGTATAACTAATATAAATTTATATAGTGACGAAATAAAAATAAATTTACAAAAAACTTGTGAAATCGGTGCAGCCTTGTCATCTTTTATTCTTTTCCACTTGTGTTGCAATCATCAAATCTCAGGCAAAACGTGAGGATTTCATAGAGCTTTTCATACATTGCAGCAGGAAATATAGGGCGGCTGCAAAAGTCTTTGGTAAACAGTGACTGAATCTTTTCATCATTAGATCATAACACTGATAATAAAACAGACCTATAAGAGCGTTTACCTCCTCAATGCAAGTATTCCTGTAATTACTTTTGTTTGTTTTATCCCTGAGTTGTGACCATACTTTTTGTAGCTTTACGTTAGTATTCTCTACTATTATCAACATAATTTCGTCTTCAAACAAAAAATTTCATACATCCGTTTTTAAAGAGTAATCAACTAATCGTCTTGCACAGCCTCTTATTCCTGGTAAGCCAGTACGAATAATATTGCGTGATGGGGTTCTTGCTAAATTTGTAGTAGGCTTGCTTTCCCAAGCATTGGGTGGACCATGTTCCGTTTTTCCTTCTTTCTATGAAATACTCAAGCAAGTTGTCACGTCCAGTATCTAGTAAAACATTTTCATGCACTTCCTGTAAAAGAAGGTCTTCATCATCATCCGAGTTACCCGGATCACTATCACTACATTCCTGTCCAGACCATACATAATTGGGATCTGCGTCCGAGTTGTCTACTTCACTACTATTTGGATCGTCAATAACATCACTTTTGTCTTCGTTAACAGTCCATGAATTGTGTCCCTAGAATCGGGATCCTTAGCATGAACATTTTGTCGAGCCATTTTACCACTTTAATTCGCAAAATTAAAAAGTAAAAAGAAATATAATAAAGAATACATCAGCAGAAACACCGGTATCATATACCACTATATGCGGTAACCACACCACCTGGTACCTCAGACCACTATGCGAAATACGGCAACAGAAACACACGGTCTCACAGGCAGGTAGGATTTTGACAGACGACACGTCAAATCAAACTAAATAACCATTGACCATGTGATAGGGGAGTATGAGGGAGGAAGCATTGCCACTCACCCAGGGTAGCCACAATTATATAAATAAATTTACCTTAGTGCCTGTGAGACCGGTGTTTCGGTATAGGTGTTAAACAAATAGTCGAGGAACACAAACAGAACACCAACTCAAAATTTTACAATCACATAACAGAAACAGGACACAAATACTCAGACATTTACCATAACCTAGAAATCCTACACATCAACAAAAAAAGGACCACATCTCAACACACTAGAACAATATGAGATTTACAGACTCACAAAAACACAAAGTACAAACATATTAAATGAACAAACACAATACCAATCACACATACTATTTGATACTATAGAAAACCTGCCTTTATAATCGTTACCGCTTGACCCGACATCTCCAAGCAAAAGACACTGATGAAGATCGCCACATAGCGATCGAAAACGTTCTGTCTCAGTAATTTTTAACAAATTTACAAAATTTAAAGTTCGGATGGTCATAAACTATTGTTTAAGTGATTAATAAGATTCACCGAACGTAGTGGACTACAAAATTCAAGAATTTTTAATTAAAAGTGATTACAGACTTCAAATAAAAGTAGAACCAAGAGGTAAAACTGAGAACTAAAAAAGGGGGATCAATTAATGCATTCTTTCAAGATCAATGGAATGTAGGAATATAAAAGCAGTTTTAACCCTTTGCACGCGTATAACGTGATTTCTCGCAAGGCTGTTATCTCTGCTAGTGCGTATTACGAGAAATCACGTATTTACAATATTTTGTTTATGGAAGTCCTAGTTGTTTGTTTAAAGTCCATTAAATTGTGTGTCAATGTTTGTTTGGTGTAAATAAACTCCTCTGATACGTTTATTGTTCTCGGCCACGTGCTGCCGATCCACATTCTGTTGTTTTAGCCACCAGGTGCTATTACATGGTCAATGCATGCACGTATGTCGGGTATTCTCGACAGGATGCAATGTCTGCCAACTGTCGTATTTTGTGTTGGCATTGTGATTGCTATAGTTGTTTACTGTTTATGTGAGTGACCTTTGTTTGTACTGTAAGAATAATTTATTGTTTATGATTTGGTGAATAATAATTTTAGTTACTTTAATTTTATTTTAAATGGATTTATTGATATCTTGAATTACCTAGTGTAAAAATATAAAAAATTATAAAAATAACTAGTTTATAATTTTTTTTGTTCAAATACATCTTTAGGAACTCAGAATTAAATAGAACTTTGAACATTTCGCAAAAACTTTTTTTATCTAATAGCACGTAATCTGTTACTTGCCCTTTATACGAGGTGTGGCTATTACATAACGAGACTGACGTTGTAAAAAGTTTTATTCTCATTTTATACATAATTATTTATTATCGCCTTCAATATACACCCCTTCTCTATCCCTGCAACGCTCCATGCGAATTTTCCATTGTTGGAAGCAGTGCTGAAAGTCATCTTTTGTCAACTCTTTAAGTACTCTTGCCGCTTTCTCTTTAACAGCTTCCACGGACTCAAATCTTGTTCCTTTTAATGCAGATTTCACCTTAATCCAGATTTCACATGTTATTACCCTTTCCAATAAATTTGGGTCATTTTTAATGGAATCTAAAATGTCAGTACAAACATTTTTGCGAGTTTCTTTTTGTTCAAACGTGAGAATCTTTGGCACCATTTTGGCGCACACTTTTTGCATGTTCAAATTGTCATGTAAAATTTGCCGTACACATTCTTTATCAATGTTTACAGTTTCAGCTATAGCACGAATACTCAATCGACGATCAGACCGAATCAAATTAGCAACTTTTTCGACATTGTCATCCGTTTTTGACGTTGAAGGGCGACCTGGCCGCGAATCATCTTCAACGTCTTGTCGGCCATCTTTAAAACGTTTGAACCATTCAAAAACTCGTGCACGGGATAAACATTCACTGCCGTACACTTCTTTCAGTAAATTATAAGTTTCAGTAGCGGTTTTTCCAAGTTTAAAGTGAAATTTAACAACAATTCGTTGCTCTATTATTACACTATTCGGCAAAACAAAATAACAACGTTAACGGAAATGAAGGTTATAACTAAACCGTGTTACTTACGTAGATGAGGCTAAGGGCATTTTGAAGAGATAGCTTCACACTAAACAGCTGACAGTCAATGGCGGATTACGCATGCGCACTTTTGCTGCCGCAACGTCAGTCTCGTTATTTAATAGCCACACCTCGTATGTCCCGCGTGCTAAGGGTTAAGGGGATTTTTCAGCTTACAGGTTATTATTATTTATAAGATATCTATTTTATACATTTTAGAACATAATTATGAACTCTAATAATCAAGTAAGATGTGAGAGCTTCAAACAGTGCCCCTTTTCCTTCAGCATAAAAATGCTGATTAAAGTAGTCAACACATGTACATTTACCTTCAAAGCAATCGGTGTGTATTATTAACTTTTGTATATGCCACAGCCCTCAATTTCATTAAAAAATTTTTTTTACTAAAAACCCGAATTTTAGTAAAGTTTTTTTTAATGAGCTCCTCTCCTTAGCTAATATTTTTTGAAGACCTAGAAGACGAAAACCTACTGATAATAAATAGCATAAATATTTTAATTTTATTTTCTCAGAAGATAAGCTCAGTCTATTTCTCTTAATTAAATTTGGCAGATAATCCATTTCATTCAAAGATAGCTCTATAGGGTCGTTTACTTTCTCCTTCTAATAAATCATGCACTCTGTAACTTTAGTGGTTTTTAGATGGATTTTGATCTCCAGTCAGAATGGTTTAGCTCACAAGAAAAATGCACTCATTAAAAAAAACTATAATGAAATAGAAAAGAGTTATTCTTGTGTTTTTGTTGGTGGTGTTGTGTTTTCAATCAGCAGAATTGAAATTCATGCTTACCAGATTAATTCGAAGAATTTTACCATGCAACAAAAATTGGTTACCATAACGTCTAATGTCAACCATCTCCTTAAGAAAAGCCCTCTTGGAGATTGATACAGAGATGTCTCTGTTTCCCCCATGATTCCATGCATGTGCAAGCCTGGAAGTCTGCAAGTGTATGCGTTTGAACCAAATTCTGTGATTCTTCTTGGATTTCATCAACTGTGTTAAAACAATGGCCTTTCAACCAAAATTTCAATTTGTAAAAGACAAAAATGTCACAGGGTCAGGTTAATAGGGTGAGTGGAAAATCACTACAAGGTTTTTAAAAACCAAAAATTTTGGAACAAAATCTGCTGTGCGAGCAAATATGTTAATATACTGCAGAACCCAGTTGCTGTTAGCCCACTGGCCACAACACTTGTGCTTCATGTTTTCATGTAACCACTTCAAAATTTTACAATGGAAATTCCCATGGACATTTTGACCAAATGGCGAAAACAAATTCCTTGTGCATAATAAGTTGACAGTTATCTTAAATGCTCTTTGTCATTGACAGTCAATCGTCCATCTTTGAATCATTTCAGCAATAGAAAATTTACTTTGACAAATTGCTTACTTGCCAAATGCTCCCAAAAGCATACAATGGGTTTCTGCAGCACTTATTTAAAACTTCAATCAATATTTGATTCTGGTTCTTTGTTTTTTCAAATCTACTATTTAGAAAATCACTGAAACACTAAAACACAATGTTACACAACCACACAAAACTCAACAATGTAGGCTTTCTCCATCACAACTGTTGGAATACTGAACTACAAAGAACGTCCTATATGTTTAGATACATATACCAAGTTGCAAGCATATTATCAAGTTTACAAGCAACATACCTTTCCTCATATATCAAAAAGTATGATAGAATTTAAACTGAATTTATTATTATAAAAAATATTACATTTTCCCACTAAACAAAAAATAATACAGTAACTATAATTATAAAAACCATTACAACAAAACTCTTAGAGGCTTTTTCAACTTTGAAGTATTTAATTTTTGTTTTTCTTTTGTACTTTTAAAATCAGGAAAATGAATAAATAAATATATATATATATATATATATATATATATATATATATTCTTGATATTTAACGTTATCCATTGTTTTTCCGTTGCACTGACTTTATGAAGTTAATATATTACTATTGTAAGTAATTTTATCCACCATTAAGTGCAATAATTTTACCTTAAAATATCTTAATAACACAAACCACAAAACAAATTCAGAAAAACATAACCTATCAGGAATTTACAAAATCACATGCAACAACTGTAACGCTTTTTACATAGGAAAAACAACCAGAACATTTAAAATAAGATTTGAAGAACATTATAGAGCATTCAAAAACAAAAATTCTAAAGTATCAAATGTTGCAGCACACCTAATATCCCATAAACACGAAATAACAAATTACGAAAATAACCTAACCATACTTGAAATAAATAACAACCCAATAGAACTAAACTCACTAGAAAAATACCACATTTATAAAAACATACACAACAATTTAATGAATCTACAAACAACATATACAGAAGACATACTATATAGAAATATCATACACACAGATCAAGAAAAAGTGCGCGTAACGTCAACAAACACCAATACCACAGACCGAACATCTACAACAGAAAAACATCAGTGATTCAACAATGGTCAATTGACCGAAAGGTGCCTCATCACTCAAGGTAAAATTATTGCACTTAATGGTGGATAAAATTACTTACAATAGTAATATA